>JBBBDQ010000763.1:2525000-2717500 GCA_037127315.1 Ascarosepion bandense
CACTTTGAACACAGCTTTCTGATAGATAACTATTCATGCAAAATGGTGAATACACTGCCTTCTGATATGTTCAATTCCTCTGCAATCTCAAACAATTTCAGTTTATGATCGGCTAAATCAAGTTTGTGGATTATTTTGTGTTTTCTGGGACAATTGCCGATTTGGGGCGACCTGTGCTTCAGCATCATTTGTGTCTGTTCGACCGCGTTTAAAATCAGCATACCAACCATTAGCCGTTGTTTCCGACGGAGCAGAGTTTGAATAACACTTATCAAGCCATTGCTTTGCTTGAACAGTGTTTTTAACCATCAGAAAGCAATGCTCTATCAACATACGAAAATTTGCAACAGTAGCTTCACTTAACTGTAATTTGTAAACTAATTATTTAATTAGATCCAAATTTTGTCACGTGCTATTTGAAGGTTAGAGCTTCATAAAAATCATATCGACTTTTTTTTATTAGTATCGCCATCGTCAGACCCGGGACTTGTTGAGATGTGTTATACTTCTGCGGAATTTAAAACAGATATATGGACGGAAGTAGTCGACTGTCAGCAACCCTACAATCACAACTGGTCATGAGACATATGACGGTGGTTGTGGCGGTAATAGCAGCTGTTTAGGACCTAGATATTGAAAACTAATGATACCCACCCTCAAAAAAAAAAATTACATTTTTATAATAATAAAATTATTTTTATAGTGAAATTACCTGCAATTCATTGAAAACATTACCAACAATACAATCTATCTATCTATCTATCTATCTATATATATATATATATATATATATATATATATATATATATATATATGTTGTATCGAACACTCTTTATAAAAATAAATGCATGAACAGGAAGTAAAAACCTACGGGTTCTACAACTTTGTTACAACATATATATATATATATATATATATATATATATATATATATTGTGTATTTGGGCAACAATCTCTCTTTTATGCAGGTTTCATTAAGAATGACAGAGAGGGTATTATAGTTAAGTTTTTTTAATATAATTTTTCATTTGCTATGATTTTTTATTTTCAGAGTCCAACTTATACAAGAATTGTCCAAATGTTTAGTATTTTCGAACGCTTTCGGCTATATTTATATAATTTTAGTTCTGAAAGGAAAAATCATAAGAACAAATGATATAAAAAACTTAATGATAAAACCTTGTCTTTCATTTTTAATTAAACCTGCTTATATATATATATATATATATATATATATATATATATACACGTTTATTCTGA
Source organism: Ascarosepion bandense (assembly GCA_037127315.1). Taxonomy (NCBI): domain Eukaryota; kingdom Metazoa; phylum Mollusca; class Cephalopoda; order Sepiida; family Sepiidae; genus Ascarosepion; species Ascarosepion bandense. Next base: position 2,526,261 of record JBBBDQ010000763.1, read on the forward strand.
AAGTATAAAATTGTGTACAAAATATCAGTGGTTGAAGGCATAAAATTATGTTAAAATATTTAGGTTTCGGCATTAAATAGCCCATCAAAATGTTAATATGCCGCTAAACAAAATCAACCAACCATAATTGTTATGATAGCTCTGATTCCTATCCGGAGGTAAATTTTCGTTAGTGGGAATTTGAATCTCTAGGCCGGTAGACGCTAAATTTACTGCTTAAAAACCACGGGTATCTACTTAAATGTGAATCCCCACGAAATATAACGTTTATGGCAATAAAACATGTTAGTTTCTGGTATATTGGTTTCAAAATCCCATTGTTAGCGAGAATGACATCTTGTGAGAAGTTTTAAATTGTTTTATTATCAAAGTCGTTAATTCATCTTTCTGAGAATGGTAGAAGAAAAGAGGTTGAAAGATGCCTACCTTTTATTGTTAATGCAGTAACTTTAAGTTTGCCAGCGAGGCTGCGTTCAACGGTGAACTGTACACGGCATCTGTCAAAATCATCAAGGAACAGGCAAAATCTGGCATTTGGACTGGTCGGCATCTTTTCTGAAAAACATGAAAAGAAATATTGTTCGTCTTTTATGCATCTTTAGCTATCCCAACACGCCTTCAGATGTCACGCTTTCCGTCCTCTGTTAAAACACTTTCCAAATATTTAATATTTAATTGTACAAAGGTTTCAGCAAATCTGTTTGCTCTTTTTCAAGAATTTCAGTTTTATTTTATAATAAATTGTGTATAAGTTATTCTTGAGAGTCTAAATGTTACTGAAAAGGTGATATATTCATAATTCCCTAATAAGACCTAACTTACAATTCCATCATTTACATAAGTAGTTACCTTCTTGACGAACCTTGGAATAAAGTTTTTAGTCTCCCTGTTTAAAGATGCGCCCCTGATTCTCCTCTTGAGTGAAAGTCGGGTTCTATACTTTCATTCCAGCTATGAGATTCCAAGTTAAATCTCGTTCATCTCCTTGGTTCTCACCTATATACTCTGTTTCTATTGCCCATAAGAATCACTTTTTCATGCTGTACTGCAATGACACATTTGATTACAATCTCTGTCCCTGCTAGTAATGAATGCAAGCGTGTCCTAAATGATGCAACGTTATCGTTTGATGATAGAATGAAATAGCTGATAGCATCTTGCAAGATCGGCTCTAGAGATTACTGGCGGCTATGCAAGTGTGTGCTGGACAATAGCAAACCTTCAATACCTCCGCTATTCAGTCAATTCGAAGTCCTCAGATCTGCAGCAGATAAGGTTAAATGCTATCCTCGTAAATTCTCTTCCAACTGAACATTTGACTCGTCTAGAGTACCCATACCCGATTCCTCACCTAGAACAGAGGCTCTATTAAATGGTATATGCATTATCCCGTCTTTGGTCTCGGATATCATTAATAAATTAGACTCTCATAAGGCAAGCAGAGGTGATGAAATCCCGGACTTAGTTCTAAAGAAATTTGCTCCTGAGTGGGCTCTAGTCTTTTCCAAACTCTACAATTATTGTTTCTGCTTCCTGATTTCTCGCTTGTTAGACGTTTTCATTTGTAGTTTCTGCTTATAAGAACTCTGGTGAACCCTCTGATCACCTCTAACTACCGCCTTGTTAGACTCTTTTATTGAGCTTTTTGGCAAAGTATTCGAGGATCAAATCAAGTGAAGTGGTTAAACATCTCACATCTCACGACCTACTCTCTGATAGACAATATGGCTTCTACTTCGCCAAGTCTACTGAATATGTCTAATAGAATGTTTATAATAATGGTAAAGCTCGAACTGTGGCTCAAGATATCACGAAAGCGTTTGACAGGGTTTGGCATGCTGGCCTTCTGCGCAAGTTCCGGGACTATGGTATTACTAGACGACTTTTTGATTTAATCCAATCGTTCATCTCAAATCATAAAATTAATGTTATTTTGAACGGGCAAGCTTTCAGATCCTTTTACATGAACACGGGTGCCACTGAAGGTTTTATCCCAGATTCTATGCTGTTTCAAATATTCATGAGTGATCTTTCTGATCTCATCAATGTCCAAGTAGGCATCTATGCAGATGACACCATATTTACTCCAGTCTCAATAGGAAATCTGCCAAGGCTGACAAAAACATAGTTGCTACTATGGAAACGGGCCTCTAATCAGTGGGTTAACTGGGATAGAAAATGGCTTGTAAATGTTAATATCTAAACGAAAACTGCTTTCCGTTAACCAACATAGAAAAATGTTACCGCCAGCCATCAGCGTGGCTGATGCAAGTCTCCTTGAGAGCAACACACTGCGATTACTTGGCCTAACTTTTTCAACCGAACTAAAGTGGAACGAATACACCCAAGCAATAACTGCATTTAATGTTTCTCATCAGAATCGATCTATCATATTTATTAATCTACCATTCGTCCGTGCATTGAATACTTGATATATCGGGACGGGGGCTCTTGCTATTTATCTCGAGGTTTTCGGCCAAATCCGAAGAATGGTCTGCAGTGTAATCAGCCCTGACTTTGCATCTCGACTTCAGTAACTTTCTCGCCGACGTGACGCGTCTTCCCTACAAATATTTTTGTGGCAATAGTACTGACAAGCATTTTTTTGTGGTGTCTCGACCACGTGAAATAAGCGTGCTACTAGATCTAGGTCTCATTATATTACCGTTGAAATAGTTAAATGCAACAACTACATCTACGCGATAGTTTCTTTTCTCGCACTTTCCGCCGGTGAAACTTCCTTCTGTTGACTTGCTTCCCTAATAGTTACAATCTCCAAAAATTTAAATGCAACGTAAATTGCCGTCTTCTGTCTTCTTGAAACCCGTTCAACTTTTATTCTTTTCTCAATATTTTACGTACCTAGACGTTTTGTGTCTATAACCCTACGCGCACTAGTGTTCGGTAGGGTGAAATGATAAGCAACAAGAACAGCAACAACAAAAACTTCTTGGAATATCAGTTTCATACAAAGAAAAACAAAAACGACCAATAAAAATTTTAAATGCAAAGCCAATCACCATTTTCTCACTATTCTTTTATTGCCCTTTTTTCCCATGAAAGTTTTCTCCTAACCTCTTGCGTCTTAGTGGCATTATTTCCCTGCTTGAAGGTGAAATGATTAACAAAAAAAACAAAACAAAACAAAACAAAAAAAGAACGGCAATATTTAACTTCCGTAACTGAACCCCCGCAAAAGGACTATTTCCTTAACACGGATATTACTGTATATACATTTGAGTCCTTTTTCAATTTTCATTGTTTTAAAAAGCAAAATATATAATATATAATTATTCAAATTATCTCGTATCATAGTTATTATAAAATTATGAATCAAAAGTGATTTTCATAGTTATTTATAAAACAGTAATAATAAATATTGGATTGTAGTTCAAACAAACTGCAATGAAATATGTTGATAATATTATAATTTTTTTAATAAAAAGAATTTTTTTCAAATTTATTTCTAAAATGGTCAATAATAAATCTTATTTCTTCATAAAACTGTTAAATAATAATTCTTTACAAAAAGGGTACATAATGAATATCGCATTGTATTTGGTTCACAAATTTATTTAACATAAATTTATATAATTGTATTGTTGTAACTCTAAAAGGTTACTGCGTGAGTAATCATCAAAATGGAGGTTGGGAATAATAGTATATCAACAAGTACAAGACTCGTACGCTGTACTAGATACATTGCTAATGAACTGCTAGTCAATATAATCAATCTGTATTTAGCTGCCTCCTCACATAGACAGAATGAGGCACTAGACCATTTCTAACGTGAGGACTCCTAACACTAGACCATTTTTTAAAGTGAGGTCTCCCAGCCAAAAAATATCCCGTTGACCCTGCACAAGGCCGAATCAGGGATACTGTCGATTTTCTCCAGACTTGGTTCTACCCTTCGGCGGAACCCCGTCTGTAGGCAGGGAGGAAAACAGGAAGACAGAGCGATGACTGCTAGTCAGTATAATCACTCTCTACTCTCCTGCTCCAATAGTGTCCACATATATAAGAGGATGGGAACATCCTATTTCTGTTTTAGTGTACAACATTTATAAATAATCATTGCCGACGAAGTCAAAAGTATATGCAATAATAGCTGTGTCATGGAAATAACCTTCATTTTGACAGACCGCCTGTTTTTGCAGACACAATGTTTAAACATTTCCAAAAAGAAAACTATTAAAGCTTCATTATTTATATTAAACATAATCTAGTATTAATTCCAGTTTAACCATGGTGTTAAAATAATACAAAAAGAGTGATATAAAAAATAATTATTTATTAAATTATTCTTTAAATTACCGTAGGATTACGGTATTCATCATAGATTGCCAAAAGAAACCTGTTAATTTTTTAAAAATCATTTCACCCCAAGTAAGGCATTCTACTGCCACTGTTGCGCAGAGGTTACGTAGAGGAAAGTGATGAGAAAGAGGGGTTAGTTATAGGAAATGTCAGGAGGAGGGTAATAGACAGATTTTTTTTTTTTAATCATATCACCCCATGCAAGGCGGTAAGGCCACTGGTGTGCAGGGGGCTACGTAAGAGTGAATAGATTGGAAAAGAGAAAGCCGGAAACCACATCCTAAACAGGGAACAAGGGATGATCCTCTATACCTGTTCAATAGACGTGGGTGGAGTGTGAACCAGGATGCGAGTTAGTGTGATAGGAGATGTCTGGAGATTGTAGCTGTCTGGGAAGCAAGTATATGGAAGGGAATTCCACAGGTGTGAAGTGCGTGAAAAATCTCGTGTTAATAAACAGCTTATAAATATCCGGTGTTATAGGTTTCTATTTACAACGATCTTATAAATATCCGGTGTTATAAGTTTCTACTTATAATCCAATAAGCCACCCTTGGTCGAATTCTTCTTCTGTCATGTGCCGTGTTCCTTCAGGGCGTAGGATTTCATGGCCCTTCAGATCTTCCTGCTCTTGTAGATCTTAATAAGTTTTGTCTTTTTTGTTATTTTTTCCCAAACCCTGTTCTACTAGCCTAAATTTCTACACCTTCTTCATATAGATATCTCCTATTTGCAACTCGTCTATTGAGTTTTTTTTTCTCGCTAATAACCGTAATCAAGCTCACCAAGTATGTTACGTACTGCTTTTCGCCGTACCTCTTTTCTCAAATTTGTCCTGTGCGCATCAGATTTTCTAAGCCCTTCTTTATCCTTACATGTCCTAAAAATTTTACTGCCTCTTTCTGATGTTAAGTATAAGTTTTCTCTTTGTTTCCATTTACCCTAAAACATCGTTACTGCTCAAATATTCGGGCTATGGTCTCTTCAGTATCTTTCTGTAGAACTACATTCCTGTATAGTCTGCCGCTATATCGTGTTGAATGCACCGGTTCCCGTCCGATCACCGAAGTTAAGCAACATCGAGCCTGGTCTAGTACTCAAATGGGTGACCATTTGGGAATACTAAGTGCTGTAAACGAAAGGACCAAGAATGGTCCACCGGTCCTCCAGGTTTGGGGGTTGGGTGCAGGACTAACAACCTTGCCGCATAAAAAACAGTTTGTTACAGCAACAAAAAGGTTGCTGCCCTATGCACCATTGGGTGTGATGGATAAATGATGACATTTCTGTATGTCTACCGGCCCCTAAAATTAGGTTCCTCTATGTCCTTTCATAGGTGCGAATTGTGACTCTGCAATTTTTTTTTACCTTTGCTGATATTCCCCCAACGTTCCGTCATCCAATCACACAAGCTTGTCAGGCAACTGGACAGTTGTTTTCGCCTATCTCCTTGTCATCGATATGCCTGGTGTGTATTCATTTTATCAAACTCTACTTCCTCATAATGTGTCCAAAGAAATTTCAGCTGTCTTTTTTCTGATTCTGAGTGAAAAGTGTTCTTTCTGATGCCGTTTTCTTTAAGACTTCCTGTTCTTTACTCTTTACATCCATGGAATTCTCAGTATCCTTCAGTAGAAGTACATTTCTGATGCCTCTATTTTTCTCCTAATCCGTGTGAATACTGTCTAGCATTCTCTGCCATATCTAAACTTATTTATAAATAGAACTTTGTATATGTGTGTGTCCGTTACCTATAGACTCCGAAACGGCTGAACCGATTTTCTTGAAAATTTACACAGTTGTACTATAAGCGTCTGCGAGTGTTCTTAGCTATGTTTTGTGCCGAAAAAAATCGATAATCGAATAAATCGGGTTATAGAAGGAGTGGTCCGATTTTAATCAAATTTGATACACTCATAAACAAAGACATAAGAAACGATATTCAGAAGTTTTAAGGTTGCAGTTCTTACAATAGTGCAGAAAATCGATAATATATATATATATATATATATATATATATATATATATATATAAGGCAAGATGTTTGTGTGTCTGTTTATCTGCCTGTATGTCTATATTTTTTTTCAGTTTTTTATTTTAGTTTTTGCTTCGGGTTTTGCTCTAAGTAGGTATAATTGTATTTCTTAGTCTCAGCCATGATACCATTTATTCAGAGGCCTTATTTAGCCTTCAAAATTCAGTTTACGACGAAAAAAACTTATTTGATATCGATACCAGGAAATCAAAATTTGACTTACATCCGTTCATTTTTCTTTCAATCTACGGTTTCGCTTTAACTAGAAACAACTATTGCTTTTTAGTCTTTCGTGCCAACGTCCAAAGTGTCTGAGCTCCAAGACCATGGATTTGTTTTAAAGCTTTCATTACACCCGAGCAACGCCGGGTTATAACTGCTAGTAAGAGAATAGATATCAAATAGCAATCCAGCTCTTATGTCTTTTTTTTTCTCGGTTTCTCCGTAACTTGCTTAGCTTTTAGAATGCCTTTCGGTCTTTAAATTCGTGTCCGGATCTCGTTGTCATATTTTCTATACTATGTTAAAGTACTTCCAAAATATTTTAACTTCTGCGCCTGCTTGATGTTTCTATCTCTAATTCGAAACATCTTCGGCGTTTTCTCTTGCTGATGACGATATGTGGATCAGCAACCTTTTTCACCACATTGCTTAGCTTTTGAAATGTCTCTTTCGCTCTTTCAATTCGTGTCCGGACCTCGGTGTCGCATTTTCTATATTATATTAAAACACTTCCCAGATATTTAAATTTCTACACCTTCTTCATATAGATATCTCCTATTTGCAACTCGTCTATTGAGTTTTTTTTCTCGCTAATAACCGTACTGCAATACTGTTACTAGTATATGTAATGATGTTGAACATATTGAAAATCCCAACAGGCAATTTAAAGAATTCCTTAGTCGTATCTTTCAGTCGTCTTTTTAGGATTCTTAGTGAAAAGTGGAATAAGCGAGCTTGGTTCAAACTACAGTACAGTTAGTTTAAATCACTTTCCCACAGATCAGTCAGTCAGTTAAATGCCATACATGATACACGCTTAGACGATCAAGTGTCTTTCGATCCAGTAGTGACTAGGCAGATGATTTTCCCGCAGCAGGTTGCCATTGCTTTCTGCGGTATACTGGTCAAGGCTACAGAATCCAATCTGTCTTGCTATTTAGCCCATAGCTGGAGGGAGAAAAGCCGGAAAGAATTCAACAAGGATACGAACTCGGCTCACTGATTTCTGACTACGAACTGATGCAATACACCACAACACACATCTCACTAATACCCTCCGAAAAAGTAGTCATCCATCTCTCAAATCAATCAAACAACTCATCATTATATGTCCAAGAAATTTCAGCTCTATTTTCCTGATTCTGTGCATCAGTCAGTTGAGTGTCGTACGTGATACACGCTTAGGCAATCATGTTTCGAAAAAGACATGACTGACTGGGCATAAATTTTCCCGCGGTAAGTTGCCATTACTTTCTGTGATAAACTGGTTGCCAATCAAGGCTATAGAACCCAATCTGTCCTGCTATTTAAATCATAGCTGTAGGGAGAAGAGACGACTTCATTATATTATTATATTAATAATCAGTGGAAAATCAGTTTATTACTTCATAACAATAGGAAACCAAACCCCCACTTTATGCGTAGTAAAAGCTTTACTTATATTTCCAACTATTATATTCAATCAGTCAGTTAAGTACCGTACGTGATAAACGCTTTCGAGACATGACTGACTGGGTAGAATATTTTACCACAGTAGGTTGCCATTATTTTCTGCGGTAGACTTGTTGCCAACCAAGGCGAAAGAACCCGCTGTCCTGCTATTTAACTCATATTAATACCATTCCTTAGGGTATTTGCACGTAAGTGAATGCAAGGAATTTAACTGTAATTTGAACTCGGCTCTCCAATTTCTCGTTCCGAGCCGATATCCAGTGCACCACAACGCATATCCGATTCTGAATGTCCTTTATCTTACCATTTTCTTTAAGGCTTCCTTGTTGCTTACTCGTTCCTCCATTTGAATTTTAGGTTCTTTCTGTAAAATCACATTTCTCCAGACGCTATTTTTTTTCCTAATCCGCGGCGGGATTTTTTAGCAAGCACTGCCATACAAGAGAATAGAAACAATATAGCGATACAGCACACGGTTCTTTGTTTACAACGATATTGTACCATTTTTCAGCATTCCCTTAGCTTCTGGAATACTTCTTTCAATAGTAGTGCATAATTTTTTTTAATCGAATTTATACATATTTGACAGACTTGAATACTGTTGCTATATCTGGTCAGTTGCTCCCGCTATTCATCTTGAGGTTTTCGAAAAAATCCAAAGGAGGATTTGCAATATAATCGATTGTGACTTCGCAGCCCGCCTTCAGTCACTTTCTCATCGACGTGATGTGGCTTCCCTCTGTCTTTTCTACAAGTATTTTCATGGCAGCTGCTCTGACGGGCTTTTTTCCTTCGTACCCTGGTCACGGATGCGCGTTGTGGTGCAGTGGATATCGGCTCGAAACGAGAAATCGGGGAGCCGAGTTCGAATTCCAGTTGAATTCATTGCATTCACTTACGCGCAAATACCCTTGGGAAAGGTATTAAACCGTCTCTTCCTTCCAGTTATGGGTTAAATAGCAGGACAGATTGGGTTCTATAGCCTTGGCTGGCAACCAGTCTACCGCAGAAAGCAATGGCAACCTACTGTGGGATAATCTTCTGCCCCGTGTTTCTTTCGAGACATGATTGCCGAAGCGTGTTTCACGTATGGCACTTTACTGACTGACCCTGGTCACATGTATTTACCCGTGCTACTAGAGTGGCATCAAGGTCCCACCTTTTACCGTCGAAATAGTTGATTGTAACTGTCTCTTCTGCTCTAATAGCTTCTTTTCTTGCATTTTCTGTTTGTGGAATTACTTCTATTTGCTTGCTTCCTTGATAGCTACAATCGTCAAAAGTTTAAATGTAACGTCAATTATCATCTTTTATCTACTTGAATTCAATCCATCTCTTTTTTTTTTTCAACATCTCCCTATATATTTCTTATTGTCTCACTGTAACCCCCTGCACCTTAGTGGCATTTCTGCCTTGCTAGGGGTGAAATGATTATTAAAAAAATGGATGACAAATAATACATACCTATGTTGTCAACGAGATCTATCGGGACACATTTGATGCACTTCTCAAATGTGTAATTTCCAGTGCCAAACACACGACAAAGAACACATGGTTTCAGCGTTTCACACAAGCCAGGACATGTCTGAAATAATAAAGAATGGCGAAAAATATTAGGATGGAATCATTTTATTGATTAACGCAATTAAAAACCAATAAATATATTGCTGGTAATATTCTTTTTTCTTAAAAAAATGTGTTGCTAGTAATATTTCCTTCTCCAAGAAAAGTATTACTGGAATGTTGACTATGAAAATCTTTTTGTATACTTTCATAATGTTTGACCCCAGTTTGGGGGTTAACTATTTTCCCATAACCAACAGGAAAAACTTCCCAATTAGTGGCATTGCTCCCATCAAATCAAGGACCCAGATCTAGTTTATTGTCATACTCAAAACGCCTCATTGGGAGGAAGTATACAATTCTACAGAGGTGCAGTTGGCGTATTCTGAAGCTCCAACCGACACTGTGATAATCAGTTAAGAGCCATACGTGATACCCGCTTTGGGCGATCATGTCTCGATAGAGACATGACTGACTGGGCAGAAGATTATCCCGCAGTAGGTTGCCATTGCTTTCTGCGGTAGACTGGTTGCCAGCCAAGGCTATAGTACCAAATCTGTCCTATTATTTAACCCAAAACTGGAGGGAAGAGACGGATTAATACCTTTGCCAAGGATAATTGTGTGTAAGTGAATGTAAGGAATTCAACTGGAATTTGAACTCGTCACCCCGATTTGTCGTTTCGAGTCGATATCCACTGTACCACAATGCACATCCGTAGAATGTTGTAATAGCAAGTGCGCATATTTACGGTGAATGATCTGGCGATCAAGACACTTTCTAAACATTTTCGTCTTAGTGAATTTTTTTTTTTTTGACGACAGTAGCTTTTTTATGTCAAAATTGTGGTTAGTCCCGTTACAGTGAGAAACCAATGCATTTGATGTGTTGTTTTGTAAAATGTCCCCTTTGTGTTTATATAATATTTTAAAGAAAGGACTAAATATAAGCTACAAGAAAACTGGATGCATGGTCATCAGCAAAAAGAGAAGCCCAAAATGCAAACTACAAGTTGGAGATACTAAAATTAACCAGGTACATAATTTTAAATACCCGGGGAGTGTTCGAAAAGACGACGGAAAGTACGATACTGAGATCCGAAGGCGTATTGGCATGGCCAAGGATGCATTCCGATGGCTTACTAGATAATTGAGAGACAGGATGATTTCACTGGAAACAAAAAACAACAAAAAAAGGATACTGGACTATTATGTGATATCTGTCCTCCTCTATGCCAGCGAATGTTGGACAATATTCTCAAGGATGAAGGAGAGACTCGAAGCAACAAAAATGTGGTTTACGGAAGGATGTTGAGGATTCCATAAATCGAACATATGAAAAACGAAAGGGTTTTTGAATAGAATGAAAACGAAATATAAACTTAGCATCATGAAGATACAGTTGAAGATTCTGGGACATTTAGTGAGGAAGGAGGGCTTGATGAATCTGATACTCACTGGATGAACAGAAGCAAAGCAAGTCAGGGGAAATGTAAGGCGAGACATGCTTGATGGGCTTGAGACATACTAGATGGCGTAGCGGTGTTTTGGAGAGATACCAAGGGGAGAAATATGAAGATCGATAAGAGATAGGGGTAATGGAGGTCCACGATCGCCTACGCTCTTAAAGAACACGGCACATAAAGAAGAAGAAAAAAAGAAGAATCTTTTATTTAGATCCTTTCAACTTTCTTCTGTGTATGTTGGATATCCAATAACAAAAATGACAGAAACAAAAAAAATAAAAAAATAATCTAAATGAAATCGGAGAGATTGTTAAAATTTTTAAATTCAAAAAAGTTCTTAGTTTTAGATATTTCTAAATTTAAAAGATTTAAAAATATTTAAGTTTAAAAAAGAAGAAAAAGAAAGTTTTAAATTTAAAATTCCCAGCGTCTTTCGTTCGTGCGCATATTATTTTTAAATAATCGTTTGGCCCCACGCAAGGTATTTTACTGCCACTGTTGTGCAGGAGGTTACATAGGAGGAATGTTATATGAAAGAGTGACAGGTTACAGGGGGTGTCAGGAAGAGAGTATGAAAAGGAAGAGAATACTGATGAGAGTGGGGTGGACGGAGAAAAAAAGCATGAGAGAGAGAGAGAGGATGTAAGTGAGACAGGAGATGACTATTGACTTTACATTTGAATTCTTGAAGATTGTAGCAGTTGGGAAAGCAAGTAAGCGGAAGAGAATTCCACAGGCGGGAAGTGCGAGAAAAGAAGCTGTTGGAGTAGAATTTGCGTTTACAATATATCGGTTTGACAATAAAAGGATGGGACCTAGTTGCTAATCTTGTGGCTCGAGGGAATTCATATATAGGGGGAACCAATGAGCTAAGTTCATCGAAGCAGAAGCCGTGGAAGTATTTGGAGAAGAGACACATTTTGTCGCATCAACAAAACGAATTTAGTCCAAGGAAGCGCTAAAGAATAAAGAACGTCACACAAAGACTTTCCCCCTACACTGTCATATATATATATATATATATATATATATATATATATATATATATATAGAGAGAGAGAGAGAGAGAGAAAGAACGTAGCTAACCTAGAGAGCCAACGAACCTACCAAGGTTTCACCAATTTGGATCTTCAGGGAAAGTTTGCTGTATTTGTGTATTCATTTAAAGATTTTGGAATCAGTCTCTATATCATTACGGAAACCTTCTCTCTGCCGACAGAAGGATTTTGTAAAGTCTATGAATTTGTTGAGGGATATTTTATTTTAACTGTCCCTCGCTGATTATTTACATATGAATTCCACTCCCCTCGTTATAAGTATATATATATATATATATATATATATATATATATAATATATATATATATATATATATATATATATATATATATATTTTATCGTGTTTCCATCCTTTCTTGCTCTTCATTTACGTCTTCATTGTTCATTTCGTTAATCTGATTTTCCAGTGATTTTTCTCTCCTGATGAGGTGTTGCTCGAAAGAGCCTTAGAGACTGTGAATAATTTCCTGGTTTATATATATATATATATATATATATATATATATATATATATATAATAATTGTATTTAAGCAGCATCCTTTCTTTTAAACACGTTGTACTAAAGACAATATAGTCTTGCTGATTTTTTTGTATTTTTTCATATTTTTTAATGAGACTTTTTACTTCAAAATTATATTTATAGACATATTGTCCATAAGTTAACCAAGTACTTTCGAACGTCATTGTTCATTATCAGGGTCAATTTTTTTTTACAATCTTTTAACCATCCATAATTGCCTTGCAGCGGAATCGTGTAGCTACATTTTGAAGAATTAAATAAACGTTAAGAAATTTTTAAAAATTCAAGAGAAGTGATAATGTGATCACGTGCAGGCGTGAAATTATGTGATCACGTGCAGGCGTGAATTATCTGATTACTTAGAATATTTAGAGTTGCGAGAAAATTTTTTAAAACCAAAAAATACGTTATGGAATTTAAAAATAAAAATTAGCAAATAAGAGAAAATACAAAAAAAATCAGCAAGACTATGTTGTCTTTAAAGTTTAATACAATGTGTTTACTATATATATATATATATATTATATGGAAATGGAAATGTTTAAACGTTATTTTTATTGGATACTCATACTTGAGTTGATGCTTTGTTTTTATTATTAAACAGTATATTTATCTATTTGCATATACCGGCCTGAATATTTGAGAAATCGTGTTAGAAAAATATGCAACCTCTGGCTGGATTTGAACCTGGGTTTCCTTAGGGGAAACCATCATTATCTCTAACATCCGCTCGGCCACATAGGATTTTCTGACCAAATAATATGTGTAACCCCAATAGTACCTTTAAAAATCAGGAGAAATCTATGTTCAAAAGCACTATACTTTGTTATACGTGGCCGAACGGCCAAGGCAGATATAATGTTTGTTCCAATTCTGCTGGAGGATGCACATTTGTCTAATAAGATTTCTCGAATATTCAGACCGGTAGATGTAAATAAATAAATATACTGTTTAATAACAAAATCAGAGCATCGACTCAATGTCCTCATCATTGTTTCCAATTTTACGACGTTTTGGCCGTTGTACGCCCCGGCCTTCTTCAGGTGCTAGGAATTTCGAACCGAAAACTTTATTCCAATTACTGGGGTATATGAAGTCCATTCCTTGCGTAGTAATGCCTGTTTTGGAAATCATGAGTTATTACCTTCTAACTCTGCAACTTACTAGTTCACCACTGTTGTAGCCTGGTATTAAACTCACAATTCTTTGGGTCAAGTCACAGGAACTTACTAACTAACCTCTATATCCACTGGGCCATGTGTCCTTAAGGACAACTGAACTTTTGGGACTTATAAACCTAATGTTCGGTAACCCTTTTTTTGCCAGAGTTCATATTGTAATTTTTTGATGTTAATAGTTTTCTCTAGTATTTTTCATGGTAATGATTTTCTCTAGTATTTTTTTACCAGAGCTAATTTTATGTCGTTTTATTACAGAAAGGTCTGTAGCGATAGTATCGTTTCTCAGGGTAAGACAGAAGGGGAGGGTATATGATGTGGAATTTTATCGCCATAAGATTACACTAAAAAATATAAATAAGGGAGACTTCTTCAATTTTCCGTTTTACTTTGTTCACACCTTTTTGGTCTTGAATTTAAAACCATAACAAAAAGAAAATAATCACTGTAAGAATTTCATGACTCAATGCAACTTCTTTCCGTCATTAGAGTTCTGACCAGTAATTTGCCATTCGAGACCAGCCTACGCATTCTGTAACATAGTTAATTATTAATAATAAGTAGAAATGTTAATTTAGACTTACTGGACATTGTTCACAAGTGGGGCCAGCATATTCACCTTCACATCTACATTTGTTGTTTTCACAGTGTCCTTTTCCGTTACATAATCGCTAAAAAAGTAAATAATTAAAAGAAACAAACAATAAATAAATGTATAGATAAAAGAAAAACAATTTTCTTTCATTCAAATCTGCTCGGAAAATCTGCTCATTATAACATTTATTTTCAAATATGATGAACTGTAATTTGCTGTTCATTTAAAGAAGCATTAAACATTTATTTGGAGAATTCTGTATGATATTTATTTATGCACTAGTGGGCCTCTGCCTTACAAATGAAGACAAAATTCTTATGTTGAGATACCGTCTCTAACACTATCACAAATAAATCTACAAAGAATCAATTCATCCCCATAGAATCATTGATAACTTGCATAAATCTTGTATCACCTCTAATAATAACACTTTTGACAACTACAAAATTAAATAGATTAACGCATTAGAAAAGAGTAAACTAAATGCTGGTAAAAACAAAGTCAGCAGAAATAAGCAGAAACTACTACATGTTTTAACTCACCCTTTAGCCGCAATGTCCAAAAAATATTGGAAAATTCTTCCTAAATTTAATTCACAAACACTTTTCACAGAATAAAAATAACATTTTATTAACGTACAAAAATAAATAAAATAAACAAAAATAAAAATAAACTTTTAGCCATTATCAAGGACTCCATACACATAAACTTTACACACATTTAGTTACAAGTAAAACAAAATTCATTTTTGATAATGGCTAAATGTATAGCCAAAAGCAAAAACAAAACAAAAAAAGAAAAAAAACTTTTGGACAACTCTTATATAATCTGAGTTTTGAAAGGAACAAAAATCATACGAACACATTAAAAATGATAATACCCTGTCTGTAATTTTCAATGAAACCTTCATAATATATATATATATATATATATATATATATATATATATGCAAAATAAGCAAAATATACTTAGCAAATAAGCAAAATATAATAAGCAAATAAGCAGTCTCACCGAGCTACCCGTGTTTCAACTATGAGATATCATTAGTCAGAAAGTAAAAGGGTGAAAGTGCTAAGACACCATTCTAAATATACACAAACGCCGAAAGTAGAAAGGTAAGAGTTGGAGGGTAGTAAGAGGCAAAACATAACTAGATTCCGACCCCAGAAAAAAATGATAGCGTTTATTCGGGTTTATAAATGCTCAAGAGATCCTTCTTTAAATGCCTACATATAGCCATAAACTCCATTCTTTCATTAAGTAAGCTGCCTCTGTTCTTATATGTCACAATAGCCAATTTTTCTTCCTGTCACAGGCTACAAATGTTTCAGTTCCATGTTTTCGCTGTGTGTATCAATGAAGTAGTAGTAGTAATGTCTTATTCCGGTAAAGAGTATAAATAATTCAGAATTCGTTTGTTTCAGAGAAATGTGATATATATATATATATATATATATATATATATATATACGTAAAAAAATCACAAGATCGCCAAAACCTACCGCGGTTTCACACAACGGCTCGTCAGGGTCTTGTGATTTTTTTACGTGTCTTTGCTCTACATTGCTTCCTCTTTGTTATTCCGCTTTGGTTAGTTCTGTATCTAGCACTTTTTCTTTCTTTGTGGTTGGTTCCGTTTGGGTTTTTTTTTTCTTTACTACGGGATATTGTATGTATTGTCTGTATTCCGCAGTTTTCTTTTTTTCCCCCCCTCTTGTCCAACGCCTTATAGCGACGGACAATAACGGAGTTAGATTCTGTCTGTTATTTGTTGTCCTCAAAGTTTATATTCGTATAATTTTAGGATTTAGATACTTACAGAGTCGGTCTTGTTATATATATATATATATATATATATATATATATAAAAAGAGATAGATAAAAAAGCATGCGAGAAAGTGAGGGCGTGCGAATGTGTGTTGCTGGGACAGTGTGTCCGAGCGGCCTAAAATTTCCGTTACATCGTGTCGATTTTCTTCTTCCATCTCTCTCTGACTGACGGACTGGAAAACGTGAAATGTGTAGCCTAGTCAGTAACCCTTTATAGGCCTTGTATAAGGTGAACAACAGTGTACAAAATCAGATTCCCATGAAGATGCTTTCCTGATCTTTACGATGATCAACAACCCTACTCAGTAACCTTTTTAGGCCTTGTATAAGGTGAACAACAGTGTATAAAATCAGTTTCCCGTGAAGATGCTTTCCCGATCTTTATGACGAGAGTCAACCGTATCCTCATACGCACTTCTTACTTTTACGCTTGGAGATTCACAAAACCTCATTCAGTTAAACTCTACCTTGAGTGATCCTTGGGCCTTGTATTGAGACAACAATAGTAAAAAGAAATTGTGAAATAGTTACCCCATTTGCTGCGCGACATCCTTCCGTCGAATTCGAACCTGAACAATCTGAGCCAAGGTAGCCGTCACGGCATCTACATATTCCGCATACACACGTTCCACGTTCCGGACCTTGGAAAAGGGATTAAAAAATCATTTCATAGAATAAATACAATAAAATTACTACACTATTTACATTATTCGGACTATTGTCCGCATCTTTGTTGTCATTTGTACGATGTTTCGGCCGTTGTACACTCCGGCCTTCTTCAGGTGCTAGGAATTTCAAACCGAACCCTTTATTACAATCACCGGGGTATATCATTCTCATTCCTTGCGTATAGCTTTTTTTGGTAGTCATGAGTTATCTCCCTCTAACCCTTGTGTAGAGCCTCTAAAAATACATGTCTATCTAGTATTGATTATTTTAGATTAAAAAAATAAAATATAGATTCAGAGTTTTTTTTTTGCGACAATGGAAAATCATTTCACTACAAGCGAGGCAACAAAGCCACTAAGAGTCAAGGGATGTGAGAGAATACGAGAAAAAGAAAATATTAATAAGGAGAGAAAATAATAAAAGAATAAGAATAAGAATACGAGAAAAAGAAAATATTAATAAGGAGAGAAAGAATAAAAGAATAAGAAAGAATAAAAGAATAAAAGAATAAGAATTAAGAGGACAATAAAGAAGATAACATTAACGTTACATTTAGATTTTTGAAAATCAAAGTTATCTGTAAATTCAGAAGCCTGAAGTGAAAGTAACATTTTCTTTTGTAAAGAAGATATATCAAGAGCCAATATTTCGAAATATTTTTGATAAGTTTTTCAAAAATCATTTCACAGCAAACAAGGCAATAAAGCTACTAAGTTACAAAGGTTACTGAGTGCTGGAGAAAATAAGAAACATTATTAAAAATAAGAAACATTATTAAAAATAAGAAACATTATTAAGAGCGAACCTTAGAAAATAGAAGACAACTTTTAACTTAATGAGTTTATATAAATAGCTGGCAGAACAGGGTTTAGAAGTGTTTGAGTTTGAGTTTTGTTTAACGGCATATCAACACCTCTGTGGGTAATTAAATGCCAAAACGATGGGTGGGGGTTTAAGGCATTTTTTTAATGTTCGGTTATAGTGAGAAGGTTGATTTCGTCAGATTTTGATTATTTTTTTCTTTTTTATTTAGAAAACTCAAAATGTCTTCTAGTTTTCTATTCAAAAATGTATTGCTAGTAATATTTTTCCTTCAAAAATATATTATAGTAATAATTTTTTTTCTTCAAAAAATGTATTGTTGGTAATATTTTTCCTTCAAAAATATATTATAGTAATAATTTTTTTTCTTCAAAAAATGTATTGCTAGTAATATTTTTCCTTCAAAAATATATTATAGTAATAATTTTTTTTCTTCAAAAAATGTATTGTTGGTAATATTTTTCCTTAAAAATGTACATTTTTATATAAAAGTTTATTCTTATGTATATATTTCTATAAAAGTCTATTTTTAAACTTTCACAGATGGGACAGTAACAAGTGCTACTTCCATGGGTCAGGGTGGACCTGGGAACAACAGCAATTAAGAGGTGGTTCCATGCTTTTCACAATCTCCCAGTCAGAGGTCTTTCTACTGGATGCAGTTTACCGTCATAGCCAGGAACAGGGTTTAGAACAGGCAACAAAATAAAAAAAAATTTATTAAGAGCTAATGAGGACTGGAAATTTTGGAGAGCCATGATCGCCAACATCATGAAGGCATACGACACATAGAAGCAGAATGAGCTTTTAAAACCTATTTTTAAAACAATCTACCGATTGAAACGGAACGAGAAATCGGGGAGCCGAGTTCGAATTCCAGCTGAATTCATTGCATTCACTTACGCGCAAATACCCTTGGGAAAGGTATTAATCCTACTATTCCTTCCAGTTATGAGTTAAATAGCAGGACAGATTGGGTTCTATAGCCATGGTCGGCAACCAGTCTACCGTAGAAAGCAATGGCAACCTACTGCGGGATAAGCTTCTGCCCAGTCAGTCATGTCTCTTTCGAAACATGATCACTCATAGCGTGTATCACGTATGGCACTTAACTGACTGACTGAATATAATAGTTGGAATAATGATTGGCTTATATTGGTCATAAAGTGGGGGATCAGTTTATTACTTCATAACTATAGGAAACCGATCCCCCATTAATTACTACATAATAATATAATAGATTTCTTTTCTCTTTACCTATGAGTCAAATAACAGGACAGATTGGGTTCTATAGCCTTGGTCGGCAACCAGTCTACTGCAGAAAGCAATGGCAACCTACTGCGGGATAATATTCTGCCCAGTCAGTCATGTCTATTTCGAGACATGATCGCCCAAGGGTGTATCACATATGGCACTTAACTGACTGACTGACCGATTGAAATACTATTACGTTTTATATTGTTATTGCATTAGGGAGTGTTTCTTATAATGCCACTAAGACGCAAGAGATTTACTGAGTGTTGGAGAATAATAGAAAAATAAAACATTATCAAGGAGAGAGAGAGAGAGAACAATAAAAGAACAGGAATTAAGATGACACATGATCATGACCGGCGTTGTATTTCAATTTTCGAACATCAAATTTGACTGCAGAACAATAAACTGAAAATTCAACATGCGAGAAATGTGAAAGAACGGTTAGCTTACGGGTATATCTAGCCATTTTAAATGTAAAACGATGAAATCTTACCGCCAATCTAGTACTTCTTGCTGTCATCTGTTCTCATCTTGGTATCTATATTGAACGATACAACTACATACTCCTGTATAAATAGTAAGTCGGAACGTTTCGGATGTGCGTAGTGGCGCAGTGGTTACCGGCTCGAAATCAGAAATCATGGAACCGAGTTCGAATTCTAGTTGAATTCGCTGCATTCACTTACGCGCAAATACCCTTGGGAAAGATATCAATCTGTGTCTTCCCTCCAGTTATGGGTTAAATAACAAGACAGATTTGGTTCTATAGCCTTGGCTGGCAACCAGTCTACTGTAGAAAGTAATAGCAATCCCCTGCGCGATAATCTTCTGCCCAGTCAGTCATGTCTCTTTCGAGACATGATCCCCCCAGCGTGTATCACGTATGGCACTTGACTGACTGACTTCGAATGTCCGAGACATCAAAATGGAACGATCCATCTGTAAATATACTGGGAAAATGGTTGGCTCCAGGAAGTACTGGACTTCTCTTGTCTGCTTTATCTTTACAAGAGTTAGATTAGACCAAAAATGGGGTATTGCAGCTGTGTACAGGCTTGAGCTGCCAAACCCCTCTTTTCAGCCTTGACTGAGTTTTACGCTAACATGTGGCTGAAGAATTATCTTTCCACCCTTTCCCACAGATAAGGCGTCACAAACCTCTCGCAACACCGTGGTAATGTCTATGAAAAATATTCTGACGAGCTACATTCTTTAATTTCACCGGTTCAGAACTTTACATCTTAGATTTATCATACGACACACATTGTAGAATCATTGCCCTCTCTGTCGTCCATTAGTAAAGAAGATGTGCTAACCCAGTTTTTTCCCCCAAGAACTGCTATTTTGTAAAACAAACTCCGGAAAGACGCTGCTTCCAATCATATAATCTTAGCCTATTCAAGTCTAGCGTCAACTGATATCTATCCTACATATCCTTATAGTAAGAACTATTTATTTCCTTCTATTTCACCCTTTCAACAACCCAATTCAGTAATTCTCTTTGGCTTTGTATCAGGTGAACTATAGAGTACAAAAAGAAACTCCCGTGAGGTTGCTTCCCTAGTTACAACGATCTTAACCTCTTCAAATCATGAGTCACCCGCTATCTATAGTACATATCTTCATAATATGCATTTCTTACTTAACTCCTTTTATCAATTTTATTCAATAATCAGAGAGGATGATTTCCCGATAGTTATAATCTTAACCTCTTCAAGGCTAGGGTCAAACGTTATCTATCCTACGTACCCTGATAATGTGTACGGGTATATTTTATCCTCGTAAGGCCCATTCAACAACCTTATTCAATAATCTTCTTAGACTTTCCATTAAGTGAACAACAGCGAACAAAAACAGAATCCCGAGAAGATGATTTCCAGATAGCTATAATCTTAACCTCTTCAAGGCTAGGGTCAAACGTTATCTATCCTACGTACCCTGATAATGTGTACGGGTATATTTTATCCTCGTAAGGCCCATTCAACAACCTTATTCAATAATCTTCTTAGACTTTCCATTAAGTGAACAACAGCGAACAAAAACAGAATCCCGAGAAGATGATTTCCAGATAGCTATAATCTTAACCTCTTCAAGGCTAGGGTCAAACGTTATCTATCCTACGTACCCTGATAATGTGTACGGGTATATTTTATCCTCGTAAGGCCCATTCAACAACCTTATTCAATAATCTTCTTAGACTTTCCATTAAGTGAACAACAGCGAACAAAAACAGAATCCCGAGAAGATGATTTCCAGATAGCTATAATCTTAACCTCTTCAAGGCTAGGGTCAAACGTTATCTATCCTACGTACCCTGATAATGTGTACGGGTATATTTTATCCTCGTAAGGCCCATTCAACAACCTTATTCAATAATCTTCTTAGACTTTCCATTAAGTGAACAACAGCGAACAAAAACAGAATCCCGAGAAGATGATTTCCAGATAGCTATAATCTTAACCTCTTCAAGGCTAGGGTCAAACGTTATCTATCCTACGTACCCTGATAATGTGTACGGGTATATTTTATCCTCGTAAGGCCCATTCAACAACCTTATTCAATAATCTTCTTAGACTTTCCATTAAGTGAACAACAGCGAACAAAAACAGAATCCCGAGAAGATGATTTCCCGATAACTATAATCTTAACCTCTTCAAGGCTAGGGTCAAACGTTATCTATCCTACGTACCCTGATAATGTGTACGGGTATATTTTATCCTCGTAAGGCCCATTCAACAACCTTATTCAATAATCTTCTTAGACTTTCCATTAAGTGAACAACAGCGAACAAAAACAGACTCCCGAGAAGATGATTTCCCAATAACTATAATCTTAACCTCTTCAAATCAAAGGTCAACCACTATCTATCCCACATATCCTGATAATATGTACTTTTGACTATAACTCTTAGGCCCTTTTAACAACTTTATCCAATAACCCTCTTAGCCTTTGTATTAGGTCAATAATAACGTACAAACCAAACTTCCGAGTGGATGCTTCTCCATTCACTAAGGTATTAACTTCTTCAAGTCTAGCGTCAACCGTTATCTAACCTACATATCAGAACTTCTTATTTCTTTCTCTTTCTCCCTTTCAACAACCCTATTTAGTAATTCCCTTAAGCTTTGTATCAGGTGAACAACAGAGTACAAAAAACAAACTCTGGAGAGAATGCTTTCCCGACACAACGATCTTAACCTCCTCAAGTCTTGAGTCAACCGTTATCTATCGTACATATTGTTATAGTAAAAACTTATTTTCTCCTCATCGCCCTTTCAACAGCCTTATTCAGTAATGCACTTAGGCCTTGTATTAGGTGAACTACAGCATATAACATTTAGGGTTTTACCCTGCAAATGAAGATACTTACCACCACAAAGTTGGCCATTGTAATAATCGCAGCTATAGTCATCACATTCGCAATATTGGCCCGTGTACCGCTGTGAGGTGCGCTGAAAGAAAAGATTGTTAAATTGCTGATCGTCAAAGATTCTCAAAGAAATTATGCGATAAATTACTATAAACATTAAATATAAAAGAGTTTGTGTTGTTCAAAGTTTGATATTAGATATATTATAGAACGTACTTCTGTGTTTCTGGAAAATACGAGTTTAGGATTTCACACTCAAACAGGACGTATTTATCTGCTATGTAGCTAGCGTGGACATATTCCCTCAAACAGGGAAAAGGTAAGTCTTGCTTTTTTTTCCTCCAAAATTGAAGACTGCGATCCGGTTGATAAGTCGTAAAACACAAGTCAATCAATCAAATAAACAGTGTATTCCATCTTATCAGTCAGTCAGTTAAATAGCATATGTGATACACACTAGAGCGATCAGGTCTCTTTCGAGTCATGACTGACTAGGCAGAAGATTTCCCAATAGTAGGTTACCGTTTTTTTCTTCGGTAAACTAGTTGTCAACTAAATCTAAAGAACCCATTTTGTACTATTATTCACCCATAGCTGGAGGAGAGGACTCCAGGTTGGTTTTGGATTCATAATTTTTACTTCTCTTAGACGGGTTGCCATACAACACAGTCTATTTTGCTATTTAAGTCATAACTAGGGGTAGAAGAGAGTCATACCTTTCCCATGGGTATTAACACGTAATACAATAAATTCGACTGGAATTCGAAAGCAACTCCTCCGATTCTACAAATCGATCCGCTATCCCTTACTTCACCGTGCCTCGATATACGAGCCTTAAAAGTACGATTCTGATTTTCATTCAATTAAATCGTCGATAAATTCTTCGATGTCTTCAAAATAATGACACAACGTAGAATGCCCAACTGATTTTTAAAAATGCACGAATACAAAAGGTGCTTATCTCCCTTCAGTCGGGATGGAATAATGTGTTTCACGTGACTGTCTGGGTTAAGGGTAAATCTGCCTTCCCTAGCCAGTTTACAAGCCCTTGACGCAGTTTTTTCTTTGGAAATATATCTTCAACAGATATAAAAGATATCCCCGGCTCGCAGTTCTCAGTTTGGGGAAAAAACTGTAACTCATCGTTTCCTTGTTCAAGAGGAATACCTACTCGCTAGTTACATAACAGATGAATACATTCTGTTCTAATGTGGAATCCTACACGTGTCTTCTCCAGAAACCCAGAAGAATCTTCAGCAGGCTCAATTCTCTTTAAGAATTATAAGTCGGACCCAATATTTTTATTCTGATTTTATGGTGATTGTTGTAGCATGCATGTTATAATTTCTCTGTATGGAACACGTGTAAATATGTCTATAATTTTGTGTATGACTTAGCGGTATAAAACTCCCTCAAAGAACAAAGCATCTTTTTCATTCCTTTTCTTTCATTCCATTTCTTAGTAAAATAAGGTGTTATTATATGATGGATTCAACAACGTCCATAATGAGAACAAAAATGCGTTAGGAGAATATTTATATCTTCCATAGCGCATCCATTTCATAATCATCCTGAGGTAATGTTATATTAACCGCAATTATAAAGAATAAATTAAAAAGAGTAATTAGAACTTACAGGAACTCTTTGATGACACGTGCACTCGCCATCAACACAGGACCCTCTAGCAGAACAAACAGGGGCATCGGGACTGAAACGAAAGTAAAAAAAGAAATGTGTTTAGCCAATTTTGGTTCCTTATTGAAGAGTAACAATTAGACCAAAGCTCAGAAAAGTATTAAATTAAAGCAGATATCGCATTAAATATAGGCAAACTTGGATTCTTGTGCCTTCCAAAAAAACAAAAAAACAAAAAAAAACAAAGTATCAAAATGACGGTTTTTTCCATTGACACTACTATTATTTAAACTACCTTCATTCCTCAGAAATGTTTATTGCTTTAAAAGCTTTATTTAGAATTGTTTCTACTTCATAGTGTCTTCTTCATTAAAACATTGAATGAAACAGACTCTCACCACTGGGTGTTAACTTCAATGTCCAGTTTTATATTTACATACGCTGTATCGCTGATGCGTGAACCCATAAATATAGCATACTTTAAAACTATTTTAAAACTGTTTTTAAAACTATATATATGAATAATATAAAGAAGTTTATCACTTAACTGAGCAGAGTCAAGCCGACAACGAAGTTTCGTGAAGGCATTGTTAGGATGTCTACATTCGTCAGGGCTAAATTATCCATCTCAATATATATATATATATATAGTCCTTGAGATTTGAAAAAGAAATCACTCGACCAGCGGTCGAGAGCGAGGGAAAACTGTAGTATATGGTATATATAAGGTACCACCACTCATTTAAATTGAATTAAAAAAAAGTTTTCCTTAAACTATTATTTTCGTTTTAATTAAAAGCTAAGTGATTAAATTAAGTATTTCCATAAAGCAAACTACTCCGGTGTGTTTCAAACAAAAATTATACTGATTGGAATCTAAAATCTTCAAATTTTCAAAAGCTTTTACAATTTTTTGGTTATTTTTGAGCAATCGACACGTTTGTAAACAAAAGTAATTCTCTGTTTTAAAAATATTGCAAAAATGCAATATACATCTGTGACACGTTATTAATCTTTCTGATTTTTCCCCATATGTTTGACATGTGATAACAGCCAGACAAATGAGAAATAAGTTTATAGAAAACGAAATTGACAAATTGTTCAATTTTTTTCTGTAAGGCGAAGAAACCAAGAAACACATTACTTTTTAAAGCATGCATAGAAATTACAATATAAAAAAAACTTCAAATACATACACACAAAAACATTATTTTAAAAATACGAAGGTACGACGATTTGTTTTAAACTTTTCAATTAGTAACTATAGTCTTCACTTAATAATTTAATAACCTAACGCCAACAAATTTTTTAAGTAATTTAAAAATATTTTTGAAAATTTATAAATTATTATAACAAAAAAATGAAAAGAATTCTTTTAAAATTTCATTAATAATCAAATAATTTTTTTTTTTGCAGAGTATGATCTCCTTAATATGTATTATTTATTAAAGCAATTGAAAGCTTATCAAATTAAATAATGTCATAGCTTTATTGCATTTTTTATTTTACTACTGGGAGCAGATTTTCGATAATAAAGGTAAAATGTTTGAAAAACCAATAGACGATTTATATTCCCCAACGAGTCCTGCGTTAAACTAATAAAACCAATTTTCTCAACAAATTTTGATTTCTTAAAATTTCTTGAATTCACGTAGAAGGGGGCAACAGATGGAAAAAAAATTAATAAGATTTTTACAAATAATAATTTGAAAAATAATTTCATTTGTGAATACGTCCTCGAAAGTTTCATTAAAATCCAACAATTATTTGATTTTTGCAAGAATTTCCAAATTAATGGGCTTTTCATCGGAAAAAAATGAGTTACGTGATGTAACATTTTCCATTGTAAACTCTCGTAACGATGTGATTACTCGTTAACTAAAATCCTAACAAGATTTTTTTACCAAAATTTCGAACGTGTTAGAAAGGTTTAAACAATTTTCAAAAACAATTTAAAAACACATTGGTCCTTCTTCTTCATAAAAATATAAAAATCTTCATGGTAAAAGTTCTTTTTATTAAGTTTAGGGCCTTTTTATATATTCTCCCTTTAATTAATTTTCGATTAGGATATGGAACATTTTTACATCCCTTATCTCGCTATGTGCATTGTGGTCCAGTGGATATCGGCTGGGTGCGAGCAATGGGGGAGTCGAGTTCGAATTTTTTGCATTCACTTACACGCAAATACCCGTGGGAAATGCATAAATCTGTCACTTCCCTCTGGTTATGGAACAAATAGCAGGACAGATTGGGTTCTTATGAATTTTTTCTTTTCAGGAAATAAATTATATAAAAATTGTCGGCTCTTGTGGTGCAGTAAACTATGTTTTTATTATAAACTCATAATAAAAATATAACCATATAAAATGTTCTACTAAGTATCAAGCACTCTTAATAAAGTAAATCACTACAAACAGTGAACTGTCAACCCATTAGTTTGTACTACTTCTAATATATATATATATATATATATATATATATATATATATATATCCGAGTGAATACAGAACGAAGAATTATTTCAACGTCCAAAACATTAATTTAAAACAGTGCTCGATATATAATATAATATATAGAGCTGTGAATATTTATTATAAATTATATTTTAGAACATGTACATAATTTTTCTATATATAATCGCGACGAAGGCACGTTCGTTTCCGCATTGGAGCCCCAAAGCCTCATAAGGCGATGTGACTGACTCCAATACCGAAACGAACCCGCCTTCGTCGCGATTATATATAGAAAAATTATGTATATGTTCTAATATATATATTTTAATTTTTTTTTATCATATCATCCCGAGCAAGTCGGTAACGCCACTGATGTGCAGGGGGCTACATAGGAGTGAAAAGATTGGAAAAGAGAAAACCGGAAACCGCATCCGAAACAGGAAACAAGAGATGAGCCTCTTCACCTGTTCAATAGACGTGGGTGAAGTGTGAAACGGGCGATAGTTTAGTCTATCTACTCCAATTGAAAAAAAAAAAGTCAGAAGATTGGAAAAGAGAAAACCAGAAACCGCACCCGAAACAGGAAACAAGAGATGAGCCTCTTCACCTGTTCAATAGACGTGGGTGGAGTGTGAAACGGGCGATAGTTTAGTCTATCTACTGCAACTGAAACAAAAAAAGTGAGAAGATTGGAAAAGAGAAAACCGGAAACCACATCCTAAACAGGAAACAAGAGATGAGCCTCTTCACCTGTTCAATAGACGTGGGCGGAGTGTGAACCGGGGGATAGTTTAGTCTATCTACTCCAAATGAAAAAAAAAAGTGAGAAGATTGGAAAAGAGAAAACCGGAAACTGCATCCTAAACAGGAAACAAGGGATGAGCCACTTCACCTGTTCAATAGACGTGGGTGGAGTGTGAACCGGGGGATAGTTTAGTCTATCTACTCCAAATGAAAAAAAAAAGTGAGAAGATTGGAAAAGAGAAAACCGGAAACCGCATCCTAAACAGGAAACAAGAGATGAGCCTCTTCACCCGTTCAATAGACGTGGGTGGAGTATGAACCGGGCGATAGTTTGAATTGTGTTTATAATGTATGATGGCTAAAGACAACAAGAAAGGTCAGTCAGTTAAGTGCCATACGTGATACACGCTTTTGGGCAATCATGTCTCGAAACCGGGCAGAAGATTATCCCGCATTAGGTTGCCATTGCTTTCTGAGGCAGACTGGTTGCTAGCCAAGGCTATAGAACCCAATCTGTCCTCATAATTTTTATCATCCCAACTACTTTCGCTCGTATCCAAGATCATCATCAGAGATTGATGACCAAGAAAAAGTGCTTTTCCAATATATTTTTTTCTTTTTTGTCATGTGCATTATCACAACACGATTTTAAAATTCAGCGATGTGGTTGAAATGTTACTAATTTTGGGTGTGCACGTGGAGACAACACCAATTTCAAAATTTAATTTTATATGATGTAAGGGAAATAACTTAGTTAATAATTGAAATTCTCTTATAAAAATTTTAATTTACGTGTTTTAAACTAATCCACTGTAATTTAGATATTTTTAAAATTGTCTGTTAAAAGCATTTTATAACATTTGAGAAATATTCATGATTGACATTAATTTATTAATAAAGATAGCTTCAAGTATCTGAAGTTTCTGCTTGTTATTCTCATGGTGGAGTATTACAGGTATTATTGTCAATTAATATTTTCTAAATTCTGAATGTGAACAGGGATGTTTCTTTTTTCTTTTTAATCATTTCACCCTAAGGAAGGCGGGACCGTCACTTGTGTGACGAGGGTTATAACGAGAGAAATGTCTGGGTGCAGGGGGAATTGAAGAAAGGATAAAAGATGAAAGGGATTTAAGTAAATAGAAGATGGTAACTGACATTGCATTAAAATTTGGGGGATTGTGCGTTGTGGTACAGTGGATATCGGCTCGGAACGAGAAACCAGGGAGCCGAGTTCGAATTCCAGTTGAATCCATTGTATTCACTTACGCGCAAATACCCTTGGGAAAGGTATTAATCCATCTCTTCCTTCCAGTTATGGGTTAAATAGCAGGACATATTGGGTTCTATAGCCTTGGTCGGATAATCTTCTACCCAGTCAGTCATGTCTCTTTCGAGACATGATCGCCCAAGCGTGTATCACGTATGGCACTTAACTGACTGGCTGATAGTTATCAGGAAAAGAAGTAAACGGAAGGAATTTTCACCGACGGGAAGTGCGAGAAAAGAAATTGTTCGAGTAGAAATGGCAGTTACCTTTAATTATTTCAACGGTAAAAGGGTGAGACCTATAGTCAGATAGTTAAGTGCCATCCGTGATACACACTTGAGTGATCATGTCTTTTTCTATCTGTGACTGACAAGGCAGGAGATTTTCCGGCAGAAGGTTCCTATTTCCTTCTGCGGTAGAATGGTTGTCAACCAAGTATCTAGAACTCAATTTGTCCTGTTATTTAACCCATAGTAGGAACAGAAGAGATTGATTCATACCTTTCAAAAGGGCATTTGCTCATAAGTGAATACAACAAATTCAACTGGAATTCGAACACGGCTCTCCGATTTTCCATTCTGATAGTCATTACACCACAACGCACATCCCAATCTAGTAGCATGCTTAAATTCTTGTGGACGGGTTACCAGGGAAAAACTATATTTTGTTTTAGCCAACGCGTTTCGTCCACTAACAGATTTTATCGAGGCAAAAAACGAAATGAATTTATCTACGAATATTACTATAAACAAAATGTGGTTGGTTGTAGAAATAAATAGCTCATAAATACTAATTAAATTAACTTTTTTTTTTAATCATATGACCCCGGGCAAGGCGGTAAGGCCACTGGTGTGCAGGAGGCTACGTAAGAATGAAAAGATTGGAAAAGAGAAAGCCGGAAACCACATCCTAAACAGGGAACAAGGGATGAGCCTCTACACCTGTTCAATAGACGTGGGTGGAGAGTGAACCTGGCGATAGTTCAGTCTATCTACTCCAATTGAGTCTATCTGAAAATTAAACATTTGAAAAACGTCTTTTTCACATAAAAATTTCTCTTTGAGTATGAAAAATGATGTAACCTAATGAATATTTATGTGAATGTTTTTTCAATAATCACTAAACGTTTTTTCATTATAGATGCATTATTTCAAATGAATTAATGTTCGTTTTTTTTTTTCCTTTCCGTCAGTGGGCGAAACGCGTCGGCTAAAAGAAAATATAGTTTTCCTCTTGTCAATGCTTATATATATATATCATCAAATAGTAAAACGACGCCTGCTATCACTTTAAAACAGAGGCGAAAAAGCCATATTATACTACCGCGCACACTTATATAAACCGTAAACACACACACACACACACACACACACACGCACACACGCGCACGCACGCACGCACGCACACACACACACACACACACACACACACTACAATTAACGACAGCAGTAGCAGTGAAAGAGGACCATTAGTTTGAAGGCACGGTCCAGGAGCGGACAACTGGAAACCAAGCTCTCCTATCATTCTGAAGATGAAATTCTGATCTCGAAAGATTAATGAATAATAAATAGGTTTTACCCAACACTTTATTTACGTTTCTTTATTATACTAAACGCATTGTGATAACCTTCGAACACCTACCCATACGCTATATATATATATACTAGCAGTATAGCCCGGCGTTGCTCGGGCGTAATGAAAGCTTTAAAACTAATCCATGGTCCTGAAGCTCAGACTCTTTGGACGTTGGCAAAAAGCAATAGTTGTTTCCAGTTAAAGCGAAACCGGAGACTGAAAGGAAAATGAATGGATGTAAGTCAAATTTTGATTTCCTGATATCGATATCAAATGTTTTTTTCGTCGTAAACTGAACTTTGAAGGCTAAATAAGTTCTCTGAGTAAATGATATCATGACTGAGACTAAGAACTACAATTATACCTACTCAGCCAAACCCGAAGCAAAAACTAAAATAAAAGGGCTGAAAAATACAGACATACAGGCAGATAAACAGACACACAAGCATCTTGCCTTATATATATATATATATATATATATATATATTATCGATTTTCTGCACTATTCTAAGAACTGCAACCTTGAAACTTCTGAATATTGTTTCTTATGTCTTTGTCTATGAGTGTATCAAATTTGATTAACATCGGACCACTCCTTCTATTTTTTCGATTTTTTTTTCGATTATCGATTTTCGATATTTATCGGGGTACCTCGACACAAAACCTAACTAAGAACACTCGCAGACGCTTATATTACAACTGTGTAAATTTTCAAGAAAATCGGTTCAGCCGTTTCGGAGTCTATAGGTAACGGATACACACACACACACACACACACACACACACACACACACACACACACACACACACACACACACAGAGTTCCATTTATAAATAAGTTTAGATTTAGATATATAGTATTAACTAATAGAGAATAGAAAACCATTCAATTTGACATTTTCGCGTAGGTCATTTATGAAAGCGCTATCTAATGAGAGTGAGATTATCATAATCGATAATGAAGTGCTCTATTTTATACACTCCTCTCATTGCACTTCTTGTCGCTCATCCTTAATGAGCATAATGAAGCATGTGTTTTATATTTGACTGATGCCTACTCAGGATAAACAAGGATTCTTTTCCTTTATCTCGATTTCTCGTCTCCTCTTTTCTAAAGTGATCTTCACTTCCTCTTGTTTATTGGTCGTTAATGGTGTTCTTCTTTTTTTCCTGCAAGAGTTCTATAAAACTGCTCCTCAGAAGCCGCCAGTTTATGACGATATTCAGAGCTGACATGGTTGCTAAGTCAGCTCTGTTGTTTATTTTAATTCTAGTTTGGTTAGCGATACAAAGCACATTTAGGATTAATAAAATAGTCAGTCAGTCAGTTAAGTGCCATACGTGATACACGCTTAGGCGATCATGTCTCGAAAGAGACATGACTGACTGGGTAGAAGATTATCCTGCAGTAAGTTGCCATTACTTTCTGCGGTAGACTGTTTGCCGTGCAAGGCTATAGAACCCAATCTGTCATGCTGTCTTATAGCTAGCGGTGGAATAGATGTATTATGTTATTAATTAGTAATTAGTGGGGGATCAGTTTATTACTTCATATCAATAGAAAACCGATCCCCCACTTTATAACCAGTAGAAATTTTAATCATGTTTCCAACTATTATATTCAGTCAGCCATACGTGATACATACTTTGGGCGATCATGTCTCGACAGAGACATGACTGACTGGGCAGAAGATTATCCCTCAGTAGGTTGCCATTGCTTTCTGCGGTAGACTGGTTGCCTTCCAAGGCTATACAACCCAATCTGTCCTAAAGTCATAAAATAGAGATTTGTTAAAAACTATGTTTTTACTGAGTTGACATTTTCATCTTTTTATTTAAGCTAATAAGAAATGTATCAGATATCCCGTAAATCAGGTTTGAGTTTTCTAACTTAAAATATTATTTCCAAAAGTCAGTCAGTTAAATGCGATACGTGATACACAAATGAAACACTTTTAATCTTCCAACAATTATTTCAACGATCTGCTACTTTTAAATGTGGGGATTGTCGGCTATGTTTTTAAGTGGCTTTGTACCCAGCATGGCCGAACATCCCGACATGAATGGTGACCCCGCAAAGAACACGCAGTGAAACTCTGAACACTACATGAATGCTTACCCAGCAAAGAACACACAGAAGAATTCTGATAATCAAAATTTGATTACTCTGTACACACAAAAATATAACATTATTTTCTCTCGTTAAAATAAATTCAACATTTATACACAAGAGAACTTTTTATCGACAAGAACTACTTTCAATGTCGCTAGCTCCTATCTACCTCTACAGTATCTTTTCAACCTTCTCACTACATAAATGGCAACCATGCGACGGGCAGGCAGAGGAATTCTGATCTCTACAAAATGTTGATCACGGCATATAGCATTCAACCCTCACTATATAAAATGGCGACCACGCATAGAATATTGTACAGTTTAATAATAGCATACTAGACACCACAACTATCATCTCTCCTAGGCTTTCCAGAAAAAGGGTGACACAACGTCAACTTACTGACATTTTTCATCATTTAACGAGAACAAATAAGACATCTGCAAGTTCGACTTAAGAAATATAGAAACAGCAACAACAACAACAACAACGACCAGAGATAACTGGCACCCCCAAAACAAATCGACATCAAATCCAGATATCTTCTAAAGTTCTTTCAAGCATGCGTCGACACTCGGTGTTAACACACCAGTATCAATCAACTAAAAACAACTTTGCAAACGACACGCTAAAATAACAAAAGAAATTTCAAGACGCAACCCTGTCATGTCTCGTCGACATACACTCGTTCTCCCTCTGCTTCCAATTTTCCTTTATTCGTTTTCTCTCACACGCCGTCAAAGAAACAACAACAACAACAACGACAAGTTACTTCAACTGACCCCTAGAAACTAAAGTCCGTTAAGTACAATTTCCTTTATTACTTTACTTTCCTTTTCACTTTCTCGCTGGTCATAAAAAAAAAGAACGGAACACGGACTTTATTAGTCATCTGTTAATCTTTATACATACACACATTCAACTCCATACTACTATTTCTCTGGGACATTTAACTACGTACATTTTCTCTTTGAACATTAAACTCTTACAAATTAATTAACGACGTACATTTGTCTATTTGAACATTTTCTTACATTTTCTGTTCAGCAGATAAAATTCCACTTATTTTACAAACGAAACGATTTTATTCTTTGAAACTTCTGATATTTTATATTGTGAGACTTCGGTTGTGCTTGGCACAAGGTTAATTTGAAAAACATCAACGAGGCCCCTACAGATATTTAAGTTGTACCGATTCAATATACGGTACCTACCAGTGTATATCGTAGGTTGTCTGCTATATAACACATGTAAAAAGATATTACGGTTATTGTCTCAATATAAGTGGTGCGACCTTATGTAGTTTTGGCACAGATTATCGTATATTGTAGCCTAACTTCATTTAGCGAAAGACCAAAGTTTGGGGGCAACTGGCAACCTGGCGTATATGTGAGGATCACCCTATTCGATAGGTAAGACCTAACTCGAAATTTTGTGCAAAAAATTCTTTAGGCCGACTTGTTGTCATGTTGACTTGAACGTAGCAATTTACGGTATTCTGTGTGCCATCACATTACTCACCTCTGTCTGCAGGGTTTCGTCCGTTTGTAGAACAATTTCTGAAGGAAGAAAACAAAATTTGATTTATAATCACAGCAGCTAAAGAAATGGTAATTATAAAAGCACAATAATTATAGACAGGACGAATTTGCTATACGAACACTTATTAGACATCATAATTCTGCCGTAATTCCTCAAAAACATGTAAAATTTATAACATATTATAGAGAATGGAAGACTGCAAACCTTGTTGTTTCTAATCAAAATAACGTCATTAAGTCTAAACTAGATATGACTAATATAGTGTATGAATTTCAATGCGTTGTACAAGATTGCATTTATTGTCATAAATCAATTACCTATATTGCCCATAGTATCGCTTCTTTGGATTGACGTCTTAAGGCTACCTATCTAACAAAAGACCAATAAAAAATTATTAACCCATAAGGAAAATTTTGGTGGAAAATACAAAAATACTATTTAAATCACAATATCAAAGGCATATATATATATATATATATATATATATATATATATATATATATATATATATTAAATAGGATTAATTCAAGGATGTTGAATGACCATTTCGATATGAAATCCCCACAGGGGATAACACATCACCTCAGCAACAAAAAAATCCTTTCTGAAACTGGTCCAAAAACCCGATCCTAATTGATATTAACTGTATCTTCCTGTATCATTTTTTAATATTAAAATAAAAGTTTAATATTAATTAGGATCGGGTTTTTGGAATTTACCTTCCTGCTTTTTCCGCTTGGATTAAAGTATCTGAATAAAAAAAAAATATATATATATATAGTAATGGTTGTTACAATGGTTTATAAAAGCATAGTATCACTACACAAAAATTTTTGTTTCGGAGCTACGTTTGCTCCTCATCTGGTGATAAGTTGAAATGAAATATATATGCTGAAAACGATTTATTTTTGGTAATGTGATATGTAAGCGAATGTGGAGGGAGTTTAGTACGATTTAGCCGGCAGTTTGTAGCCATAGTCATACAGCCTTGGGTTAGGAGAGGCGTGCGGAGTAGCTTAGTTTTGGACAGGTCACTTTTTAGCTTTGTCTGCGTAATTCTTACATTGGGATGTAAGGTTTTTTTTAAGAAAGTGTAGATACTTTTATTTTACTACTATGAGTGGATGGAATAAAGTTGCTATTAATGTTGTGTGAGTTTATGTTCTTTTATTTATACGATATTGTTTTTTTTAAATTATTTTTTAAGGATTAAACATGGGTATTAATTACCTTTTTGGGTGGTTTATTTTATATGAATGACGTATTTTTGGTTAATTAAATTTTAACGAAAAATATTTTCGATGTTTACATAACACTGCTAATTCGTCTCTACGGTTCAATAGCTCGCCATTGTTGGGGTACTTTAGAATGTGTAGTTTTTCACTTAAGCATAAAGGGCAGATGTCGTTAAGTGAGTTGCAGGTTCTAGTTTTTTCCAGGATTTTCCATTTTACTTTGAGTTTCTGTTTTGTGTCCTTTAATTTCCAAAAATATGCAGAAACGGATGTTTGGTTTCGATATAAGTTGTGTTTGAATGAAGTTAAGTGCATGTACCAGCGCTGCTTAAAGGTGTTCTTTGTAGATCCGATATACGCTTTAATTACAGTGGGATTTTCTATTGATATTATATTGCATTGATAGACAATTGAATTTATTTTGCATCTATTTTATAGTGGGCAATTATTGGGGTTTCTACAATTGCATAAGTTTTTATTGTTGTCCTCTTTATTATTTTGGTACTTAATTTTATTTTGATCGACGTGTTGATTTAAGATATATTTATTATGATTAGTTATGATTTTTTTCGATGTTATTTGTGCAACTATAACTCAGTTTAAGTGTATTTTTGTTAAAAATTTTACTGAGAGGGTTGTTAGGGGGAAGTGTTTTTTAATTAAATTGAGGAACTTCTTCCATAATTTGGTGTTTATCATTTGGTTGAAAGGAGGTGTATACCAAATGATTTTTCTATTTCTATTTTTCCTGTTTTGGTTATAGTTTGTTATATACTTGATGTTTTCGTTTTTGTAGCCACTTTTTTTAGGGACTTATTGTAAAGACTTTTATGTTTGTTAAATATTTCTTCACTGAAAGAGTTTTTACTAATACTATATTCTATGGAGGAGGGTATATGTTTGATTATACTTGGGGGGGTGATTTGACTTTGGGTGGATGTACAATGGATATTCATTGGGTTTTATATATGGTTGGTAATCAGTACTTACTAAGTCGAGTGTTACATCTAGGAAGTTTACTACATTTAAATTAATGTTTATTACTTTTAGGTTTAAACTTTTGAATTCTCTGTGGATGAGTTTTTGTAGAATTTTGTACTAACAAGAGACCATCGTCTCTATATAATCCTATCACTATGGCTACAAACTGCCGGCAACTTTATTCTATCCACTCATAGTAGTAAAATAAAAGTATCTACACTTTCTTAAAAAAAAACCTTACATCCCAATATAAGAATTACGCAGACAATGCTAAAAAGTGACCTGTCCAAAACTAAGCTACTCCGCACCCCTCTCCTAACCCAAGGCTGTATGACTATGGCTACAAACTGTCTGCTAAATCGTACTAAAATCCCGCCACATTCACTTACATATCATATTACCAAAAATAAATTGTTTTCACGTTTTTTTTTCATTTCAACTTATCACCAGATGAGGAGCAAACGTAGCCCAGAAACGCGAAAATTTTTGTGTAGTAATATGCTTTTATAAACCATTGTAACTACGTTGTATCGAGCACTCTTTATAAAAGTAAATGCATGAACAGTGGGTTTATAACCTACGTGTTCCTTTACTTTCTTACAATATATATATATATATCAGCATGCAGTGTAGATATAGAAGAATCCAAAGGAGTATCCTGTACATACAATGGTAGGATAACTTTCTAAGAGAGCTCTAAATATATATGTATATAAATACATATAGAGCAAATATAAGAAAAAATTAAGGCAGACACGTCATTTCATGGTAAACCGAAAGTATGGCCTATTTCAGGCGAACCATCATCAGCTTCCGTCTTTATTGTACAGAAGATTTTACACGAATTTAAATGTAAACAGCCAGTTCTGCCCTAACGGTTCTTGCACTTCCCGTTCATGGAACTCACTTCCAGTTTCTACAAACACGGCTTCTGCTCCGATGAACTTAGCTGCCTGGTGCCTCCTATATATAAATTTACTCGAGCCACAAGATTAGCAACTAGGTCCCACCCTTTTACTGTGAAACCAATAAATTGTAAACACAAATTCTATTCCATCAGCTTCTTTTCTCGCACTTCCCGCCTGTGGAATTCCCTTCCATTTACTTGCTTCCTCGACAGCTACAATCTCCAAGAATTTAAATGTAAAGTCAATAGTCATTTCCTATCTCACTAACTTGCATCCTCTCTCTCATGCTTTTTTCTCCGTCCACACCACTCCCATCAGTATTCTCATCCTTCTCTTACCCACTTTCTGACACCCCCTATAACCTGTCACTCTTTCTCATAACATTCCTCCTATGTAACACTCTGCAAAACAGTGGCAGTAAAATGCCTTGCTTGGGGCGATATGATTATAAAAAACATTGCATGTTTCACTGATAGCTAAAATCTCCAAAAGTTCAAATGCTTTCAATTTTGCACAAATGCCCAAAATATTAAGACGAGAGAGTGTTGAAACAGAAAAAAGAAAAAAAAATTCTTACAGAAGATAGTGTAGGAAAGCGTAAAGAAAGGACTAAATATCAATTGCAAGAAGAGAGAATGTATGGTTGTAAGTAAAAAGAACAGGCTAATACGCAAATTCAAAATTGGAGATCCCAAAATAATGATTTAAATAACTGAGAAATGTTTAAACAGGGGCAAAAAGTGCGATAATGAAATCCAAAGGCACCTTCGTACAGTGAAAGCGCCCTCCAAAGCTAAGTAAAATATTAAGATACAGGAAAATGTAACTATGAACAAAGAAAAAGTACCGAACTGTTATGTAATGATATTGGTTCACTGTGTCAGGCCAGGTACTTTTTCTCGTCAGAATCCATTTTGCACATTTTTATGTCTACCATTCGTCCATGCATTGAATACTGTTGCCATATCTGGTCGGGTGATCTTTGCTGTTCATCTTGAGGTTTTCGACAAAACCCAAATAAGAATCTGCAGTATAATCGATCCTGGTTTGACAGCCCGCCTTCAGTCACTTTCTCATTGACGTGATGTGGTTTCCCTCTGTTTTTTCTATATGCATTTTGTGATGCATTGGATATCGGCTTGGAACAAGAAATCGAGGAGCCGAGTTAGAATTCCAGTTGAATTCATTGCATTTACTTACG
This sequence comes from Ascarosepion bandense, assembly GCA_037127315.1. Lineage (NCBI taxonomy): Eukaryota > Metazoa > Mollusca > Cephalopoda > Sepiida > Sepiidae > Ascarosepion > Ascarosepion bandense. The sequence continues at coordinate 2,564,280 of JBBBDQ010000763.1, forward strand.
CGCAAATACCCTTGGGAAAGGTATTAATCTGTCTATTCCTTCCAGTTATGGGTTTAATAACAAGACAGTTTGGGTTCTATAGCCATGGTCGGCAACCAGTCTACCGCAGAAAGCAATGGCAACCTATTGCGGGATAATCTTCTGCCCAGTCAGTCATGTCTATTTCGAGACATGATCGCCCAAAGCGTGTAACACGTATGATACTTAACTGACAGACTGAATATAATAGTCGAAAATATGATTAAGGTTGCTACTGGTCATAAAGTGGGGGATCGGTTTTCTATTGATATGAAGTCATAAACTGATCCCCCACTAATTACTAATTAATAATATATCTATTCCCCTCTAGCTATGAGACAAATATCATGACAGATTGTGTTCTATAGCCTTGGTCGGCAACCAGTCTACCGCAGAAAGCAATGGCAACCTACTGTGGGATAATCTTCTGCCCAGTCAGTCATGTCTGTTTCGAGACATGATCGTCCAAAGCGTGTAACACGTATGATACTTAACTGACAGACTGAATATAATAGTCGAAAATATGATTAAGGTTGCTACTGGTCATAAAGTGGGGGATCGGTTTTCTATTGATATGAAGTCATAAACTGATCCCCCACTAATTACTAATTAATAATATATCTATTCCCCTCTAGCTATGAGACAAATATCATGACAGATTGTGTTCTATAGACTTGGTCAGCAGCCAGTCTACCGCAGAAAGCAATGGCAACCTACTGTGAGATAATCTTCTACTCAGTCATGTCTCTTTCGAGACATGATCGCCCAAGCGTGTATCATGTATGGCGCTTAACTGATTGACTGATTTTAATGGCAACTCATCTGACTGACGTTTTTTCCTGGTACCCAGACCAAATGTATTTACTCGTGCTATTAGATTGGCATCAAAATTCCACCCTTTTACCGTCGAACGAGTTAAATGTAATCACCTCTTCTACTCTGATAGTTTCTTTTCTCACACTTCCCGTTTGTGGAATTCACTTCCATTTGCTTGCTTCCCTGATAGCTACTATCTCCAAAAGTTTAAATGCAACGTCAACTGATGTCTTTTATCTACTTGATTTTCGTCTATTTCTTATCTTCTCTTCGACATCCCCTGTACCATTTTTATTCTCTCATTGTAACCTCCTGCGCAACAGTGGCATTTCTGCCTTGCTTGGGGTGAAATGATTATAGAAATAAAGTTTGGTTCTTTTTTCCTTCATGTTTGGGAGGGAATGCTGAACAATCTCTTCACAAATGAAAAAGAGAATTGAACCAATTATTGTTCAACGAGAGGTTAGAGAAAATTCCATGGATTTGAATGTGTGAGTAATAAAAAAAGTTTTAGAGAAATGGAAAGAAAAAGAGCACTTATACTGAGCATCAGAAAAAGAGAATTGAAATTTCTAGGGAACATAATGAGGAAAGAGGGATTGGAAAATTTGATATTCACAGGACATATTGAAGGCAAGAAAGACAGCGAAAAACAACACGTAACCTACTTAGCGAGCTTGTGTAAATAAATGGCGTTCTAGGATTTCCGAGGGATGACATAATAAAAAAAAAGTTATCAAGAAATACACCTTGTGAAAATTAACTGAAATAACTGCTTTGTTTACCTTTCTTTCACCATACGTTCAATTTTAAACCCACTGAAATGACAGGTTGTAATTGATTTCTATTCTTTTCCCAAATTAAGTCATTTGCGGTGCTGTGCATTAATATGAACCTATTTCGGGATGAGGAAATTTCCGAATGAGGAAATTTGTTTGGACTTGAACAATATTAGTTTATCCGTGATCGCATCAGATTTTTATCAGGCCCAGAAATTATTGTCTTGATTGTCGATTAGTTGTCCTACGTCCATTGTCTGCGATGGGCGTTACTCCAAGGAAGAGTACGAAATTGTAACGCTGCATGAACACATTGGCAAACCTTACAGAGGGATCATGAATATTATTAGTGTCAGCCTTTCAACAGTCAGTGGTGCCATCAAGGCGAAGAAACAAAGTGGATCCATCAGTCCAAAATGTAAAGGAAAATGCGATTGGAAGAGAAACCAACGCTAAAAGACGATGTATTAAAGAAAGAGAACGTTATTTGTTTTATTTCAGTTAATTTTGCACAAGTGTGTTAAAAGAACAGAATATTGCGGAGAACCATGATCACCAACGCCCTGAAGAGACACGTCACATACCAGAAGAGGAAACTTACATCGTATTCTTCACAAGTTGAGCCTGAATATTCTTCGTTACATTTGCACTGATAATTTATGCATTTTCCCTGACCGTTGCATATTTTCTGAAACAGAAAAAAAACAAAAATGTAAATATTAAATTGTTTATTAAACGGTGTATTTTTCGCCCTCCCACTCGAATAGAATGAAACACAAGTCCCTGTTTAAATTGAGAAAACTGCGAGGTTTTGCGCGGGAACAGCATCAATGCACTTCTTTTGCGAGATATCGAACGCTAAGAATTAACCCTCGTCTTCTGAAAAAGAGGTAATGGTTGATGCGACGACATTCTGCAATTACATTCAGTTAGTTAATAGCTATACGTGATACACGCTTGGGCAATCATGTCTCTTTCGATCTAAGATTGATTAGGCAGACGATTTTTCTGCAGTAGGCTGCTATTTCTTTCTGGAGTAGACTGGTTGCCAACCAAGGTTATCGAACCTAATATATCCTGCTATTTAACCCATGGTTGGAAGGAGAAGAGATGGATCCATACATTTCTTAAGAGTACTCACCCGTAAGGGAATACAACAAATTAAACTGCAGTTACATTAGAGGTACAATAATTCAAAATCCTGTTTAAGAATGACGGCTATATACTTGTTTTACAATCATATCGCCCCAAGCAAGGCAGTTTACTGCTACTGGTGCACAAGGGGTTACATAAGAGGAAAGTTATAAGAAAGAGTGACAGGTTATAGGGGGTGTCAGGAAGTGGGTAAGAGAAGGATGAGAATACTGATGAAAGTGATGTGAACGGAGAAAGGAGCATGAGAGAGAGAGAGGATGCAAGTTAGTGAGATAGGAGATGACTATTGACTTTACATTTAAATTCTTGACGATTGTAGCTGTTGGGGAAGCAAATAAACGGAGGGGAATTTCACAGGCTGGATGTGCGAGAAAAGAAGCTGATTGAGTAGAATTTGCGTTTTCATTTTATTGGTTTCACAGTAAAAGGGTGGGACCTAGTTGCTCGAGTAAATTTATATATAGGGAGCACCAGGTAGCTAAGTTCATCGGAGCAGAAGCCGTAAAAATATTTGTAGAAGAGACACAGGGAAGCCGCATTGCACCAGTGAGAAAGTGACTGTAACTGGTTTTGCAATTACACTATTTATTTTGGTGCTAGTAATCTAGAAGGTGCGGTAGAGTAATGGATAACGGTTTAGATATAGAAATTCCAGTCGAATTCCTTATATTCTAATACATTATCCATCTTTTCTATAGGTAAATAGCAGGATTCTATCGACTACGCCTAGGAGAAGGAAAAACACTGAATTCAGTCCCTTCTTCCAGGTATGCGGTTGAATAGCAGAACAAAACGAGTATACAGCAGAAAGAAATGGCAGCCTATGAGGAAGGAAAGATTGGAGAACCTGATCAGGTTCTTAACCTCTATTTGACCTGTTCAGATAGAGGGTAACAGAGATGGGGGAAAACAACGCGTAACACATTTGAGGGGCTTCAGTAAGTGAATGGCAGTGCGGAGTTCGGATGAGGTAAAAGGAAAAAGCGTGCTAAGAGCCACTAGGGACGGGTGAATGTGGAAGGCCATGATCACCTACGCCCCGAAGGGACACGGCACATAGAAGAAGAGTTATAAATGACTAATCAGTATTGAAAAGAGGTGGATTCATACCTAGTCAGAATTTGATAAACAAATATGAAATTATAATGTAGATATAAAGTGGGGGATCAATTCTATATTATAATCAATATATAAATTGATCCCTCATTTTGTGACTTGCTAGTTTTTATACAATATATAAATTGATCCCTCATTTTGTGACCGTGCTTCTGCCTATACATTTATATTCCTGATTTATGGGCTTGAGCAAATGGATGGCATGGCGGGGTTTGGATAGGGCAACAGGAGAAACCGTGTTGAGAGCTACTATGGATAGGGCACATAGAAGAAGAAGAAGAAGAAGAAGAAGAAGAAGAAGAAGTGTAGGAGAAAACTTCTGCCTCGTCAGTCATGACTCGAATGAGACATGATCGCCTAAGTGTGTGTCACGTGTGGCGCTTAACTGATTGACTGAATCTCGGATATTTATATACACAGTTAACTTGTAAGAAAGTACTTCATTAGTTTCCCAACCGTTACTCCCTGCCAATACATCATAAATAATAGACTATTCCGTTTTAATCGCGTGGGACGAGGGCATTATTTGGTTTCAGTGAGAAAATGAAAGAAAGAAAGAAGTGGTGTGAGAGAGAGAGAGAGAGAGAGAGAGAGAGAGAGAGAGAGAGAGAATCAGATTAAGTTGAAAAGAACAGATACTACACGTTGATCTTAGGCAAAAGGCCGAGTATTTACACCCCACCTCCAAATTAAAGCCGGTTGTGATACAAGGTCATTTTTTTAACATGTGAACCTGAGCGTGTACATTAAAGGCAGCTGGTCAAAATTTACCCAGCCCCCGCATCCACGATGACTGTGTTCTAAGCTTTTCTTAGCTGGTCTAAGCTCGTATATAAATGACATCGATCAGCGTCAGTCGGTCAGATGGGACCAGCGAGATGACAAGCTAAAATGTAATGGGAGAAATTTAAACCACAACCCGGACGTAAGGTCGCGTCGCTTCTTGTTCTCTTTCTCTTTCTTTCTCGTGTGCTGATTACTTTTACTTCTTTTTCTTCAACCCAAAACATTCCTACCAAACTATTATACTTACATACGTACGCATAAACTCTTTCAACAAATTACTATCACGAGTATTTCTTCAAGTCTTTCAACTCTTTCACAATTTTTCTATTTTAAATTTCTGATAAACCTTCATTGATTGAATGAGCGCATAGCGAGTTCTACGACAATAAAATATCCGTAGAAATTCACCTATTGCATCGGTAAATATTTGAACTTAACGACTTTAACAAACATTGCAATAACAATTATAAATGTCAATGCTGGTCGTTATTTAAGAAATAAGTTGGTACAAATGAAAAGACGTGAAATTGGTAATTTTTTCCATTTCACTAAAACAGACGCGAAACACTTCTATCTTTCTTTCACTTTCTTACTGAAACCAAGTAGCGCCTTTGATGTATTTTGTCTTCTCACCCGATCAAAACGGAATAGTCTGTTATTTATGAGCTATTAGTAGGATACATTAAACACTTCTATTTTTCTTTCACTTTCTTACTGAAACCAAGTAGCGCCTTTGATGTATTTTGTCTTCTCACCCGATCAAAACGGAATAGTCTGTTATTTATGAGCTATTAGTAGGATACATTAAACACTTCTATCTTTCTTTCACTTTCTTACTGAAACCAAGTAGCGCCTTTGATGTATTTTGTCTTCTCACCCGATCAAAACGGAATAGTCTGTTATTTATGAGCTATTAGTAGGATACATTAAACACTTCTATTTTTCTTTCACTTTCTTACTGAAACCAAGCGGCGTCTGTGATATGACTTTTGTATTTCCAGGTTGTAAAAACGGAATAATCCATTATCTATGAGATACTGACAGGGCGTAACTGTTGCGCGAACTATCGAAGGGAGGAGCATTCTGAATTACATTAAGATATTTAAGGTTGAGCTAAATCCTCGGCTAAAAATCATAAACAAAATATTCTTATTTGTAATCAATTCACCCCAAGCAAAGTAATAATATCACTTAAACACAAGGGTCTACATAAAGTGAAAGAGAATTAGAAGAATTTAGGAGAAAAAACCGGAAACCCAGTTCTAAAAGAAAACAAGGGATAAATCTCTATTCCTGTTCAAAAGTCTGATGTGATGTGTAAACAGGACAATAGTTGAACTTATCTACTATCCTATTAAAAAGAGAAAGTGTTTACTTACGCCATTGCTGGATATACATCTGTGGATTGGGCCGCCGCCAGTGCAGTTTGGTTCCGTGTAAGATCTACGACAAAGACATTTTCCACACAAACACTTACCAAGCTCTTCACCTAAATTCAAATAGACAAATGAAAGTCTAAAAACAGTGTTGCTTACGAGTGGTTATCATCTGTGCGAATCTCAAAACATCTGGACTATTATGGGAAAGGAAAACAAAATTAAAACTTCAGAAACTAAAGCTGGGATAGTTAGTAAGAACGCACGAAAAGTAACGCTTTTCATTTATTCACACTGAGATTACAATAAATTAAAGACTATAATGTATCAACTGAGATTGCAAACATTTTTACAAACATCTCTATCGTCACAGCTGAAATGCATCGACGGAAGTGCTTACAACCCTTTTCTAATCTCCATAAAACATTTTGTAAGTGTCAATACATGCAAATGGTATTTTCAGTATGGAAGATCTTATTGTGACACTTTAGCTTCGTACACACATTTATGTCAGCTGCTATTTTATTAGTAGTTGTGCAATGGCATATCAACTCCTTATGGGTCATTTTAATGCAAAAACTCAATTTTCGTGGGTGCTTTGGAGTGATAAAATATAATTTATTCTGCTTTCACAATTGAATATATGGTAGATGGTACTAAGCTTTTGTTAATATAGACGTTTGTGTGGATATGATGATGAGAGGCGGTTATATGTGTTTCATATTATATTTGAAGTCATATTTGAGAATTCAGTTTGAGTTAAAAAAATAGAAAAGATTATATGGATTAATTTAATAAAGGAGTTCATTCCTGTTGGTTGTTTGGTTGGTTTTGTTAAGCGGCATATCAAAACCTCTATGGGTTATTTAATCCCAAAATCTAAATAATTGGAACACAATTTCATAGATTCATCTACATATAAAATGTATTGCTGGGCATTTTATTATATGTACTGCTGTTTTTTAAATATAAAAATGTAATACTAATATATTTATTATTAAAATGTATTTTATATTTTCACAGTGTTTTGTTTGGGGGTCACTATTTTCCCATAACTGAGGCCCTAGAAGATACTACCACTCTAACCCTGGGTGAACCTGGGCACAAAAGCAATTAAGAGGTAGTTCCAGGCTCCTCAAAACATCTAAACTCTTTATCAGATGCCTTGATGTCAGACGTAGTTCATAATCATACCTAGAATTCTATTTTCTTAGTCTGCCTTATCTATCGAGTAAAAAAAGAGAAAAGAAAAATATGGGTTATTGTTGGAAAGGAGTAGCTGCTACTGTTATGCCAACAACATGATAAGATATAGGAAAATAATATTGGATTAACAGAGGATAGGAACAACTGATTTATTCCCAAAATCTACCACGGGGCTATTTTATAATGAATAAATATTGGATAATTTTATTTAAAATTCAAATAGATGCATATTTATATATCAATTTTACTATTATATATATATATATATATATACTAAACTGTGCAATATATATTCATTAGTTTAAACCACTTTATATATATATATATATATAAAATATATAAAGTGGTTTAAACTAATGAATATATATTGCACAGTTTAGTATTTATTTTTGACAAAGTACTCAACACAGATGTAGACCATTTCTGGATATAGAATAATTTAATAATCATAATCCTTATAATAACAGCATACTGCGACTCAATAATTATCAAGTTTCGGTGCTCAGTGTACCATCATCAGGCAGTGAATTATGGTTCAGTTACGGGGTCATATAAAGAAATTCAAAATAAAAGCAAAAAAAATTAAAAATGCTACCATATTGGTTGAAAGTAGTGGAGTGTGATGATATTATAACTTAGAAGATTTTGTGTAGACTAATGCATATAAAGACATTAAAGTGTAACAATGTGACAGGAGGAATAGTGCCAGTTGTCTCTGTTTAAAACAGCTGTCTGTTTTTAAAACTGACAAAACAGACAACTGATACTTCCTTAGTTCTTTTGAAGACACATTTATATTTATTATATGCAGTTAACGACACATGCCTGTTCTGATTGGAACTGTCATGCTGGTATGGTCGGAAAAGATTATTCCTGTGGACTATAGCGGCTGAATAGGATAGTGTGAATCATGGCGAAGATTATGGTTTTAACTGGTATTTCCGAGAAGGTACAAAATCATCGATGCCAGTTTTAAACCAAGAATAGACATCACGGGCACAATTCTCAATATGAAGGTAATATGTTTCTTATTAAATGATATTTTTCGTGGATCTTTGTTTTAACTAGACGTCCTTTCTTAACTGTGAATCATACTTAGCTTTTTCTACATTCAAATATTAAAATAATAGTAAACATGACCCTTAATTCTTGCCAATATCCCATAATGAACTATTCCGTTTTGATGGCGTGAAAGGATGAAAATGACATATCAGAAATGCTACTTGGTTTCAGTGAGAAAATGAAAGACAGAAAAAAAAAAAGAAAATATAAGAGTGTTTAACAACTTAATTGCTGCCGTTCCTAGGTCCGATATGATCCGAGGTGGTAGTACCTATTAAGGGGTCCCAGCGATAGACAAATCGCCCACAAACTGAGATTAAAACACTATAAAAGAATAAAAATCTTCTAGCAAAAAAATACTAGCAATACATTTTCATAGTAATTTTCATAGTAATAAAATTACCAGCAATACACTTTCGTAAAACATAAATAAATAAATTACTCGTAATATACTTTTTTGTAAAAGCAATTACTAATTCTCCCCCAAAAATAAATTTCAGCATTCAATGAACCTACTGCTTGATATCCCTTAAAACCAAACCAAATCAAACCCTCATAAATAAGGAACTATTCCCTTTTAATTGCGTGGAAAGACAACTAAAAAACCCAACTTGGTTTCAGTAAGTAAGCAAGAAGGGTAGAAAGTGTTTAAAGTCTGTTTCAGTGAAATGGAAAAGTGGTCAATTTAAAATTCTTTTTCATGATTCTTATTGCAATATTTTGTTAAAGTTGTTAAGCTCAAATATTTACCAGTGCCACAGAGGAATTTCTACGGATATTTTATTGTCATAGAACTCACCATGAACTTATGCAATCATTAATTTAAGAATAAGGATCTGTTATAAGATTAGGGTCAGAAAATTGTGTAATTTTTTACGGATCTTTCTAGTAAATGATAAGTATATGCAATTTATAAATTTACAAAATACATTTAAAACGTTTAGGAAAAAACTTTCTATAATTTGTATTGTTAAAAGCAAAAATGCATTCAGTATATTCAAAATAGAATGTTAAAAAAGTTATCATGTCAATCCATCCACAATATACAATGTCTCCGATGTCAGATGAAACTTATGGAAACGTCAATATTAATAGTTAAAATTACTAACCTCCACATAATTTTCCATTGATACGGACGCAGCTGTAGTTATCACATTCACAATATCTTCCAGTGAATTTTTTATCAACTGCCTATAATGTAAAGAAACACAATACATAAGAAATAGTTTAAGATCATTTTAATGTACCATGTCTTTTCAGAGCAAGGACAATCATCCCTCTCCACTGATTCAGTTAAATGCCATACGTAATGAACGCTTTCAAGACATGACTGACTAAGAATATTTTCTCATAGTAGGTAGCTATTAATTTCTGCAGTAGACTGGTTGCAAACAAAGGCTATAGAACTCAATCTGTCCTGCTATTTAACCCATAGCTAGAGAGGGACAAACAAAGGATTAATACTTTTCCCAAGGATATTTTTGCGTAAGTGAATGCAACGAATACGACTGGAATTCGAATTCTCCTCTCCGATCTTTCGTTCCGAGCTGATATCTACTGCACCACGTCCTTCACTTATTACTTTTCATAATATATGAAACTGACATAACTTCTTGGAAACGATGATGGATTTGCTTCCCGTTGGTTTTCCCAAATTGTTTTTTACGATCTGTAAAGATAGAAAAAGGCGTAAGACAAGGATGTGTCTTTTCACCGGATTTGTTCAACCTATACAGCGAGAATATTTGGAGGACGCTAAATGACACGCCAGGATTTGTTATTGGAGGCCACAACCTGAACAACATAAGATATGCGGACGATACAGTGCTGATTGCGGACACGGAAAGGAAACTACAAGACCTCATACAGAAAGTAGCAGTGGAGAGTGACAAGAAGGGACTACAAATAAACTTTAAGAAAACTGAGTGCATGGTCATCAGCAAAAGATACAACCCAAAATGCCAAATACAGGTGGGGGATAACAGAATCAAACAAGTACAAGAATTTAAGTACATAGGAAGTGTTCTAACAGGAGATGGAAAGTGCGACACGGAGATCCGAAGGCGAATTGGCATGGCAAAGGACGCGTTCCAGAAGATGAGCAAAATACTAACACACAGGAAGATCTCAATAGAAACGAAGAAAAGAGTGCTAGACTGCTACGTGATGTCAGTTCTTCAGTACGGCTGTGAATGCTGGACAATATCATCGAAAATGAGGACAAAACTGGAAGCGGCCGAAATGTGGTTCTACAGAAGGATGCTACGTATATCGTGGACTGAGCATACAAGCAACGACGAGGTGTTAGAAAGAATGGCAACACAAAGGAAATTGATGCTGAGCATCAGGAAGAGACAACTGAAGTTCCTGGGACATGCAATGAGGAAGGAGAGCCTGGAGAACCTGATACTGACTGAACAGATAGAAGGAAGGAGAGACAGAGGAAGCAGCGGATAACATATTTGCAGGGCCTGATCAGGTGGATGACGGAACGGGGGTTGCCAGGAGCAACAGGAGCAAACATACTAAGAGCCACAAGGGATAGGGAGACGTGGAGATCCATGATCGCCTACGTCCTGAAGGGACAGGGCACATAGAAGAAGAAGAAGAAGAAGAGTTCCCATAACTTCTTGGAGGTTTCTGCACAAGCCTTTGACACTATAATCAACTACTATGAACAAGGAATCTGGCTACTCATCTCTAAGAACTTTTATTCGCCGAAGACTACCGAAGAGTCTATCGTATAGTGGAAAACTCGCTAAATGTAGGAGATAGAGTTTTGTAACCATAGACAGTGTGGGTATAGAAATGAACACTGCTTGGTGACTGTCAGTTTTATGCCTAAAGTCATTTTCACTCACTGACATGCACAATGCAGAGGTGATTTTTATGTGCACAGTCTGTCTGTCTATCTGTCTATATAAGGAGGTAGGTACACTAATAATTGTCAATTTGATTAAGAAAAGTTTTTTAAAAAATGTAATATTTTGTTATTTGGATAGGAATTAGAAAGTGGTTGTATACAGCTGACAGTTTAGATATTTCATGTTTTGATACCATAAATGACATCCGTATAAAAGTCTCGATCTGACAAGGGTATTTAAGTCCATGATCCGAGTTTCTAGATTCATGTTTTGATGTCGTAGCAATTTACAGTGTTGGCAGAAACTCCCTCTGACACAACCTATTGAATGTTCAATTTTCTTTTCTCCTACACTAAATCTGTTATAACTGATACATACATCGACGTATTTGGAGTATTCACTAATTCCACATTGTATATTCTTTGATAGATTTGTTGAACTTTTTAGTACACACATATATATATACTGTGCTGATTCCCATGAGTCAGCCCATTTTATAGTTCACGAATAAAAGGCTTAACCAATCAGGAAGCTCAAAATATTCAATGCGACGTGTATAAAAGGCGGTTATATTTTTCCGAGTATTGGAGTTCAAATCCGATTCTGGAGAGTGTCTGATTCGAGAGTGATAATCTTTGACGTTGTTACATTGAACATATTACGTGCGGCAAGAGGATACTCTATATCCATATACTCAGACGGACATGATTAACAGATGCCAAGAGGATATTCTATATCCAGGAACGTTGTCAACATTACCTTCAATCCCTTACTTTGTGACCATCATGGACTGTTGTTGCTATATAATATACATTCGGGAAGATCGATTCTCTATCATAATCAATACATAAACTGATCCCTGCTCTTTATCCATAAATTATGGCGAATTTTACTCTCACTGCTTTCTTTTCAATTTCAGATCAGTTTATTTTGGAAAGGTTTAACTTAAGTCCTATTTCGTGGAATAATTGATAGAGGATGTTACTTTTTCGTTCCAGATTATTCTTATCCCAATTATGAATACCTATGTCATCAGCATTGTCCCCCTCATCATCAGTGCATTGACATCAGGAGAGAAATCATGATCGTTGTCTCCTATTGCTATTAGGAGGTATAATGGAATAGTGGATAGCCGTTCGAACTGGGGATTCGAAGAGCCGAGTTGAAATTTCAGTAGAATTCATTGCATTCAGTTACATGCTTGAGAGAAAGGTATGAATCTATCTATTCTCCCACAGCTCTGGGTAAATAGCAGAAGAGACTGGATTCTATAGCCTTAGTTGGCAGCCAATCTACCGCAGTAAGAACTGGCAACCTACTACAGGAAAATCTCTGAATCACATACGATTGAGGACTGCATTTAAAGCCCAAAAAATTTCGATGAAACTACTAGAAAAGAAACTGGCTCGAACCGCCCATAGTGAATGCCACCAGAGACAGACAAACTGGTATTAGTACGTTGATAATTTCAATTTTTCATTAAAAATATATATTTTTAATTCGTAATAAACATTTTTATGTACTATCTTACCTCATTAAGAATTATTGGGTCTTGCGAGGGGTTTTGAGCTTTCTACTTCCTGCAGCTAACTGATTTTCTGTGTCTTTTCAGGGTTTTTAAAAAAATCAAAACATAAACACAGACAACGTATCACTGTCAAAATTTCACACTCACAGGATTCAAAACTGTCCACTCAGTTCGGACCATCAACTATTTGCCAGCTGGGGGCCAGCCTAAGCATTTTGTAACATTATTCCCTGTCTATGTGCATGGAAGAAAAAGTATATGCTGATAAGAAAGAGGAGCCCCCACTATCTTCCTTTTCCCTCTACCGCTCAAAAACTATGACTACTGTGTCACCTGACTAAAATAAAGCAAAATAAAAAAAATAAACTAAGGCAATTGAAAATATGTCTATCGTCAATTCAGCTGCTAAGCTAGAGACTACATGAAACACACAAATATAAAAGTACAGGTAAGTTAACAATTGAGAAGAAGAGAAAATAATTATTAACTGTAAGATGACAGAATGCATAACCGTCAGCTAAAGAGACAGTTCAAAGTATGAATTATCTATTGCGAACGTCAGCATCAAGCAGACCCAGAAACTTCTCTATGTGGGTATTATCATAACGTACAATGAGGATTCTAGTCTCTTGGAGTGTGGCTGACTGCGCCTCCTTGGCAACACTTTTTCGATTGACCTGAAATGGAACGACTACATCGAATCTATAGCTGCATTTATTGCTAGGAATGCCGGGTCTCTGTTTTGGGCCAGGAAGTTCTTTTTTTCTCGTTAGAATGCATCTTGCACATCTACCAATCGTTCATGCACTGAATACTGTTGCCATATCTGGTCAGGTGCTTCTGCTATACATCGCGAGGTTTTCGACAAAACCCAAAGAAGGATCTGCAATGTAATCGATCATGACTTGGTATCTCGACTTCAGTCACTTTCTCACCGACGGGATGTGGCTTCTCTCTGACTTTTCTAAAAATATTTTCATGTCAACTGCTATGGCGAGCTTTTTTCTCTGGTGGCCTGATAACATAAATTTATAATACTTGATTGGCATTTAGGCTCCACCCTTTTACCGTTGAAATAGTTAATGTAACCGCCTCTTCTAATCTAACAAAACAATTTCTTTTCTCGTACTTCATGCATATTGAACTCTCTTCCCTTTACTTGCTTCTCTGATAGCTACAAACTCCAAAGGTTTAAATGCGACCTCAATTATCATCTTCTATCTCCCTGAATTCCATCCATCTTTTATTCTTTCTTCAACACCCACTGTATCCCTTCTTTTTTTCCCTTTGTGTCTCTCTACCTTACTCTACATTAGTGGCAGTCCCGCCTTGCTGGGGGTGATAGGATTAAAAGAAAATGTGCCGCCGATATCTGAAGATATGTAGAACTAGAAAAATGCTACTCAAAATCTGAGCAAAGTATTAAAACAAGGAAATGTAGTTAGAAACAAAGGAAAACAAACATGACTGCTATACAGTGTCTAATTTCCAACATAGTAGTGAATACGAAATAGGACCACCATATAAAATTCTGTACCTGCTTTCTTTTCAACGAAAAAAATCAATGAACACGATTTTAATAGAGAAATTCCATACGTGAGGTGTTTTGTAACAGTGACATCGTCCTCGGATACAAGCGCCTCGATTGGAGCAGATTTCAGTCGAGTTTCTGAAAAGGGAGAAATTGGAAAAGAACAAAAAATGTATTTAACAAAGAATATCTTCATTGTTACAGTTTTAAATTTAAAAGTTAAACGACTATTATTAAAATTTTATTTTAATTTTATTTTTTTATTATAAAATTTACCATGTATTATCTTATCTTACTACTGTTCCCCGAAGATATTTGATGATATCCCCGAAGATATTTGATGATGTGATCATACAGAAGTCCGTTCATATGATTCAAGGATCCAACATTAGTATGTGAAATAGTAATTCATTTTTTTCAATAATACTTTAACCAATACAAGATGTGAGAGCTGTCAACTTGGTATCTATGCAGATGACATAACCATTTACTCCTGTCCCAATAGTAAGGGTCATCAATTCGATAAGGTCAAATTGGTGGCTTATTTACAAAAAGAAACAAACAAACAAACAAAAAAAAAACAAACTATAATCTATCGCAAATTAAGGCAAAAACGGATTGTTAATCTTAACGCATCCCACTAAAAACAAAAATCAAAATTGCTGTTTATTAATGACTAGCAGTATAGCCCGGCGTTGCTCGGGTGTAATGAAAGATTTAAAACTAATCCATGATCCTGGAGCTCAGACACTTTGGACATTGGCACGAAAGACTAAAAAGCAATAGTTGTCTCCAGTTAAAGCAAAACCGTAGACTGAAAGAAAAATGAATGAATGTAAGTCAAATTTTGATTTCCTGGTATCGATATTAAATAACTTTTTTTTCGTCGTAAACTGAATTTTGAAGGCTAAATAAGTCCTCTGAGCAAACGGTGTCATGTCTGAGACTAAGAACTACAATTATACCTACTTAGAGCTAAACCCGAAGCAAAAACTAAAATAAAAGGGCTGAAAAAAATACAGACATACAGGCAGATAAACTGACACACACACAAACATCTTGCGTTTTATATCAATTTTCTGCACAATTGTAAGAACTGCAACCTTGAAACTTCTGAATATTGTTTCTTATGTCTTTGTCTATGAGTGTATCAAATTTGATTAAAATCGGACCACTCCTTCTATAACCCGATTTTTTTCGATTATCGATTTTTGATCGACACAAAACCTAGCTAAGAACACTCGCAGACGCTTATAGTACAACTGTGTAAATTTTCAAGAAAATCGGTTCAGTCGTTTTGGAGTCTATAGGGAACGGACACGCACACACACACAAAGTTCCATTTATAAATAAGTTTAGATAGATTTGAGAGACCCTTTCTGCCTTCCACCAGTATCGTTAATGCTAACCTCTAAGAGAGTGACTCGTTTCGCCTTCTAGGGTTAACATTCTCGAGCTTATATGAAGTGGAAATACAATATTGAATTCATTGCTAGTTTAACTCTTAAGACAGTTCACTGTAACGGGCTAGACAGTCTATCTCCTGGATCTATCCTCCATATTTCGAATATGACATCACTCACCTCAGTGACAAGTCTACCATTTGTCCATGCCTTGAAAATTGCTGCCACATATGGCCCGGTGATTCTGCTATTTATTTAGTGATTCTTGATAAACTCCAAAGAAGACTATTTACAATATTCGTACTATTTGCCTGATCTTTGTTGCCATTTGTACGACGTTTCGGCATCCTTCAGATGCTAGGAATTTCAAACCGAACCCTATATTCCAATCACTGGGGAATATGAACTCCATTCCTTGCATTATCTTTTGGAAGTCATGAGTTATCTCCCTCTAATAAGTAACTTTTTTTCAACCTTAAAAGTTATTAGTTCACTACTGCTGTAGCCTGGTATTGAACTCTTTGAGTCAAGTTACAGGAACTAACCAATGTCTATATCCATGGGTCATGTGTCCTTAAGGGCAAGAACAACTGAATTTTTGGGATTTATAAACCTGATGTCCAGTAACACTTTTTTAAAACGGAATGTCCAGTAACACTTTTTTTATCAGAGTTCGTATTGCAATTTTTTGATGTTAATGGTTTTCAATAGTATTTTTTTTTACCAGAGCTCATATTGCCATTTTTTTGACACTAATGATTTTCTCTGGCACTCCGTATTACTGATTCCCATATTGTGTTCATCTTTATGTTTGGTCAGCTTAAGAGATTTTTTAAGTCTAGCATATTTGCTGATTCCTTAGGTTTACGTAGTTTTCATTGGCGTTCCCCATCTATTACTGCCTCATCTCAGAAATATAGACAAATAATCTAAAGAAGATTCAGCAATACTACTGGTTTTGCCCTGGTGTTTCGGCTTTATAGACAAATACTCTAAAGAAGAATCAGTAATACTACTGGTCTTGTCCTGGTGTTTCGGCTTCATAGACAAATACTTTAAAGAAGAATCAGAAATACTACTGGTCTTGTCCTGGTGCTTCGGCTTTATAGACAAATACTCTAAAGAAGAGTCAACAATACTACTGGTCTTGTCCTGGTGTTTCGGCTTTATAGACAAATACTCTAAAGAAGAATCAGCTATACTACTGGTCTTGTCCTGGTGTTTCGGCTTTATAGACAAATATTCTAAAGAAGAATCAGCAATACTACTGGTCTTGTCCTGGTGTTTCGGCTTTATAGACAAATACTCTAAAGAAGAATCAGCAATACTACTGGTCTTGTCCTGGTGTTTTGGCTTTATAGACAAATACTCTAAAGAAGAATCAGCAATACTACTTGTCTTGTCCTGGTGTTTCGGCTTTATAGACAAATACTCTAAAAAAGAATCAGCAATACTACTGGTTTTGTCCTGGTGTTTCGGCTTTATAGACAAATACTCTAAAGAAGAATCAGTAATACTACTGGTCTTGTCCTGGTGTTTCGGCTTTATAGACAAACACTCTAAAGAAGAATCAGCAATACTACTTGTCTTGTCCTGGTGTTTCGGCTTTATAGAAAAATACTCTAAAGAAGAATCAGCAATACTACTGGTCTTGTCCTGCTGTTTCGGCTTTATAGACAAATACTCTAAAGAAGAATCAGCAATACTACTGGTCTTGTCCTGGTGTTTCGGCTTTATAGACAAATACTCTAAAGAAGAATCAGTAATACTACTGGTCTTGTCCTGGTGTTTCGGCTTTATAGACAAATACTCTAAAGAAGTATCAGCAATACTACTGGTCTTGTCCTGGTGTTTCGGCTTTATAGACAAATACTCTAAAGAAGAATCAGAAATACTAATGGTCTTGTCCTGGTGTTTCGGCTTTATAGACAAATACTCTAAAGAAGAATCAGTAATACTAATGGTCTTGTCCTGATGTTTCGGCTTCATAGACAAATACTCTAAAGAAGAATCAGTAATACTACTGGTCTTGTCCTGGTGTTTCGGCTTTATAGACAAATACTCTAAAGAAGAATCAGCAATACTACTGGTCTTGTCCTGGTGTTTCGGCTTTATAGACAAATACTCTAAAGAAGAGTCAGCAATACTACTGGTCTTGTCCTGGTGTTTCGGCTTTATAGACAAATACTCTAAAGAAGAATCAGCAATACTACTGGTCTTGTCCTGGTGTTTCGGCTTTATAGACAAATACTCTAAAGAAGAATCAGCAATACTACTGGTCTTGTCCTGGTGTTTCGGCTTTATAGACAAATACTCTAAAGAAGAATCAACAATACTACTGGTCTTGTCTGGTGTTTTGGCTTTATAGACAAATACTCTAAAGAAGAATCAGTAATACTACTGGTCTTGTCCTGGTGTTTCGGCTTTATAGACAAACACTCTAAAGAAGAATCAGCAATACTACTTGTCTTGTCCTGGTGTTTCGGCTTTATAGAAAAATACTCTAAAGAAGAATCAGCAATACTACTGGTCTTGTCCTGGTGTTTCGGCTTTATAGACAAATACTCTAAAGAAGAATCAGCAATACTACTGGTCTTGTCCTGGTGTTTCGGCTTTATAGACAAATACTCTAAAGAAGAATCAGTAAAACTACTGGTCTTGTCCTGGTGTTTCGGCTTTATAGACAAATACTCTAAAGAAGAATCAGCAATACTACTGGTCTTGTCCTGGTGTTTCGGCTTTATAGACAAATACTCTAAAGAAGAATCAGAAATACTAATGGTCTTGTCCTGGTGTTTCGGCTTTATAGACAAATACTCTAAAGAAGAATCAGTAATACTACTGGTCTTGTCCTGATGTTTCGGCTTCATAGACAAATACTCTAAAGAAGAATCAGTAATACTACTGGTCTTGTCCTGGTGTTTCGGCTTTATAGACAAATACTCTAAAGAAGAATCAGCAATACTACTGGTCTTGTCCTGGTGTTTCGGCTTTATAGACAAATACTCTAAAGAAGAGTCAGCAATACTACTGGTCTTGTCCTGGTGTTTCGGCTTTATAGACAAATACTCTAAAGAAGAATCAGCAATACTACTGGTCTTGTCCTGGTGTTTCGGCTTTAGTCATTTTCACATCGCTGTAAAGCTGCTTTCCTGTGCCTTTTCTATAGACACCTTCATGGTCATTGTTTCGACGAGCTCTTGGCTATGGTAACTCGACTTTATGTATGTAAACACAGTACTAGATTGGCGTTAAGGTCTCATCAGGTTAAAGTTAAATTGTTTAAATGTAAAGGTAATTTTTATACCGACAGTTTCTTTTCTTTTACTTCTCGCTTGTAGAACTCTCTTCTGCCTTCTTGCTTCCCAAACAATTTTGATCTTTAAAAATTAAAATGCATTGTCAATCGTAATCTACTGCCTTCCTAATTATTCCTGTCGCTCCTCAGTAATACTTCTGTTTTCTAATTCTTTCACACAGTAATACATTGTTTTAGTCTCTTTCTCGGAACGAGAAACCGGGGAACCGAGTTCGAATTCCAGTTGAATCAATTGTATTCACTTACGCGCAAATACCCTTGGGAAAAGTATTAATCCGTCTCTTCCTTCCAGTTATGGGTTAAATAGCAGGACAGACTGGGTTCTATAGCCTTGGTCGGCAACCAGTCTACCGCAGAAAGCAATGGCAACCTACTGCGGGATAATCTTCTACCCAGTCAGTCATGTCTCTTTCGAGACATGATCGCCCAAGCGTGTTTCACGTATGGCACTTAACTGACTGACTGTCTTACATAGTAAGAATTCGAGTTACTCTTGGTAGATATTTAGGGAATAAGGTTGTTGCATGAAAGTAAGAAGAGAAGGAAAGAAGTGTAGAATAACAGGATATGTAGTGAAGATAACGGTTAAAGAATCGCATTTGAGAAAAATGGAACGCGCGCATGATTAATGGTGAAAAGTAATACCGTAATCACCTGTCGGAAAAACAACACGTACGTATTTATTAATTGATAATATCTTCCCACCATTTTTTTTTCATTAAAATTTAAGCAAAAAAACATATGTTTACAGAATACATTATATTTTAAAACACGGCAGATGAGGTCGGCGACTGTAACCCGAAACCTAGATTTTAACTTGAAGGTTTGAGGTTGGTCTTATAAGCCCAGTCGTCTTGTATACCAGCATATTTCTTAATCTGCACGATTTTAGAAAGTTGGAATCTCATATGTCGTAAAAGAAAATGAAAACATCAAAATGGCTATTTACCTTGCAATGCAGTATGGTGTAAATTCATCGTCAGTGTGCTGAAAAAGAAAGAAAATATACAGGCGGGAGACTTTCAGTAATTACATTTAAAATAAACATTTTTTCTTAACACTTTTTCATATTTTATGCACACGCACAAAGACATTCCTGCCATCCCCAGAACACAAATATGTACACACAATCATTAATAAAAATTTAAAACTGCCTTATACATTTAAATTTAAAAATTTAAAACTGCCTTATACATTTAAATTTAAAAATTTAAAACTGCCTTATACATTTAAATTTAAAAATTTAAAACTGCCTTATACATTTAAATTTAAAAATTTAAAACTGCCTTATACATTTAAATTTAAAAATTTAAAACTGCCTTATACATTTAAATTTAAAAATTTAAAACTGCCACATTTAAAATCGTAAAAATGAGAATACCAGATGATGTAGGCTTAGATGTGTAGTTGGGGTAATGGATAATGGCCCAGAAATTGTCAATGAGAGAACCAAGTTTCAATTTAAATTAGATTTGTTATATTCACTTACAAACAAATACCATTGGAAATAGTATGAATCCATCTCTTCTACCCTAGCTTTGTGTTAATTAGTAGGACTTGCATCGTTCAATCATAGTTATCGAAAAAAATTAACTTTTTACAATCAAAAAATATTTTCTTTAAATAACCTGCAAAAGGATAATAAACTGTAGAAAATCTAAACTTATTTATAAATGGAACTTTGTCTCTGTGTGTGTGTGTATGTGTGTGTGTGTATGTGTGTGTGTGTATGTGTGTGTGTGTGTGTGTGTATGTGTGTGTATGTATGTGTGTGTGTATGTGTGTGTGTGTCCGTTACCTATAGACTCCGAAACGGCTGAACCGATTTTTTGAAAATTTACACAGTTGTACTACAAGCGGTGCGAGTGTTCTTAGCTAGGTTTTGTGTCGAGTTGCCCCCGTTAAATATCGAAAATCGATAATCGAAAAAATCGGGTTATAGAAGGAGTGGTCCGATTTTAATCAAATTTGATACACTCATAGACAAAGACATAAGAAACGATATTCAGAAGTTTCAAGGTTGCAGTTCTTACAATAGTGCAGAAAACCGATAATATATATATATATATATATATATATATATATATATATATATATAAGGCAAGATGTTTGTGTGTGTGTCTGTTTATCTGCCTGGATGTCTGTTTTTACTCATTTACTCATTTGGAGTTTTGGGTGGTGCTATGGATAAGAACTCGGAACTGAAGATCGCAGAGCCGAGTTCCAATTTCAGTCAGGTTCATTATATTTACTTGTGAGCAAACACATAAACTTAAATTGTCTGTGTTAACAGCAATAAAACAATACTTACCACCATTACGTCGCATGTGCGTCCCTCATGGCCATCATTGCATTTACATTGATTATTCTCGCATTTTCCGTTGTCATTACAAATTTTCTGTCAGGAATAAAAAAAAATCTGATCAGATTGTGAAAAATTTGTAAACATGAAAGACAAGAAATAAAAAAAAAAGAAAGAATTCGATGTATACTTTTAAATTGAGACAGATTTTGTTTCGTATGATTTTCGATCTAGTTTGCAGATTTGTTGCGTTGTTTGTCTCTTAATATCAGGTCGGTGCAAAAGTTTTTACCGGTTTGTAAATCTCAAAGAAATTTACAAAAGAGCGAGAAGTTTAAAGAAAAAAGAAAGTTACCCACGAAACTGTGTTTATCAATTGTATTGGATGTTAAGAAATATGTGGTCACTTGCTGTCTCTTGATCTCTAGCTAAAACCGTGCCGTGTTCTTTGAGGACGTCGGCCATCATGTCTCTCAAAAATTTCCTGTCCTTCGTAAATCTTAACAAATATTGTCGCTTTGCTAAATTCCCTAAACCTATCTTCGCCATTCATTTACTTAGACTTGCTAAGTAGGTTTATATTTTCCTCTGTCTATCTTTAAAATTTTGTCGTTTCACACATGTTTTTCTCATCATCCTTTTGTAGAACCATATTTATTTTGCTTAACTTCATCTGTGAGGAGATTGTCCAGTATTCATTGTCATATAGGAGGACTGATATCACGTAACATCCCAGTACACGTTTCTTTGTTTTTAATGAAATTAAAGCTGCATACGTTTGGAAAACATATCAATAAGAACTTCGAAAGCAGTGACCAACAAAAAGTACGGAGAGTTAATGTTGAGAAGAAAGAAATTAGCAAAGTATTAAGAAACGTTGAGAGACAGAGAAAAGAGTCCTAAAATCACACGAAGTCTCAATCGGCCTATATGGTTGTGAATGTCGCATAATCTCCACAGATATAAAGGAAAAGCTTGAAGTAACAGAAATATGGTTCGACTGACGGATAATATTTTTTTTTCAAATCATCTCACTCCAAGCAAGGCATTCTACTGCTACTGTTGTGCAGGGGGTTCCATAGGAGAAAGTGATGAGAAAGAGGGGTTAGTTATAGGAAATGTCGAGAGGAGGGTAACAGACGGATGAGAATACTGAGGATGGGGGTGGAGTAGATGAAAAAAGATCTTGTGAGAATGGATGCGAGTTAGTGAGATAGGAGATGTCTATTGACCTTACATTTAAATTCCTGGAAATTGTAGCTGTCGGGGAAGCAAGTATATGGAAGGGAATTCCACAGTCGGGAGGTGCGAGAAAAGAAGCTGTTAAGGTAGAAATTGCGGTTACATTTTATCGGTTTCACTGTAAAAGAGTGGGACCTAGTTGCTAATCTAGTAGCTCGTGTAAATTTATACCTAGGGGTCACCAGTGATCTAAGTTCATTGGAGCAGAAGCCGTGAAAGTATTTATAGAATAGACACAGGAAAGCCACGTTAAGCCGGTGAGATAGCGACTGCAGCCGAGCTGCCAAGTCGGTATCGATCACATGACAGATTCTCCGTTGGATTCTGTCAAGAACCCCGATGTGAATAGCAGGAGAACCCGACCAGATAGGGAGAACATGCGAAAACGACGAAGTTTTAGAGAAAGTGAAAACAGAAAGGATACTTATAATACTTATAAACAGGAAGAGGTAACTGAAATTTTGTATGGCACATGTTGAAGAAAAAAAGATTGGGAAATGTGATACTCACAGGGCCAACTAAAAGCAAGATGAACAGTATAAAACAGCGTATAAACTACCTACTTTTATTCTTTGATGAGTCAGTAAACTTTATACCCATTTAACTCTTTTAAAATGAGTTTAGCTCAGACTAATATTAGGCACCATATACTGATTCAAAAAAAGGCTCTTTAGCAACGGATGTAACAATAAATATTTGTTCTATCAGAATTAAACTTGAATTGTCCGAACACGTCATTTATAATTTGGATCTCATTGTTTATTTACATTTTTACTGTTTTTTTAGTTCGAATAACAGTAACTCATAATTGTTAGCCTTGTACCAGATTTAAAATACAACAGGCCGATATGAGTTGCATATAGTTAATGAGCTAGTTCACAAGGGCCTTGCTGCTGTATAGTGTTCGATCAACGTTCTGGTGCTCCATTTTCCGACCTTTTGCCACACTTTGTTAAACTTATTAAATCTTTAATTAAGTATAGACAAA
The DNA here is from genome assembly GCA_037127315.1 of Ascarosepion bandense. Lineage (NCBI taxonomy): Eukaryota > Metazoa > Mollusca > Cephalopoda > Sepiida > Sepiidae > Ascarosepion > Ascarosepion bandense. The sequence continues at coordinate 2,587,771 of JBBBDQ010000763.1, forward strand.
TCTGCTACTCACGGAACAGGTTGTCGGCAAGAGGGACAGAGAAAAACCACACATAACTAATCTACCAGCGAGCTTGATTAATGGATGGCAGAAGGTTTTGGAGAGATAAGAAAACGACAAAATTACTTCATATCTACAAAGGGTAAAAACTGTGTCGAGTCATGATCACCAACGTCCTGAGGAAAGACGTAACATAGAAGTTAATATGTACAATATGGAAAGTTGTAATAATCTGTTATACTAACCCCGTCTGAAGTAAGACATTGGTCAGCTTCTTTGGTTAAGGAACAATCAGGGCCAAAGAAACCATAACGACAACGGCATTTCCCACAAGAGCAAATTCCACGTTCGCGACCTAAAAAAAAAAAGAAGATAGATAAAAAAAAGTACTTATCTGATAATGACATATCAGATCTGCGTATTTACATGTAATAATACGGTACTCTATAGTTGGACTTACGCTTAAAAATTAACTTACCAAAATACCTTAATTTAAAACCGGAAGGTTTTAGTCATTTCTTTGGATAAAAAAGTTATTGTAGAAGTAGGGAGATGGTTAATGTCTGATAAATTGTCCATGTGTCATACATAAACGAAATCCCTACAACTTAGGATTATTCGCTATCATCAAAAGGTTGAAGATTGGAATGTGTGAAAGAATAAAAGTATATCTTTTGTATGTTTAAATAGAAATTTATTAATAGGTAAGAATAACATGAACTGGTAGAAGTTAATGTTCAATGAGAAACAGTATTAAGAAGTTTAGGGTATCAAGAGTTCGTAGTAGTCCTTTCAAGAGTGAGTTTATGTGTACGTAGACAGGAACGTATGTATGTATGTATGTATGTATGTATGTATGTATGTATGTGTGTGTGGGCGTTTATTGTTGGGTAGGATTGTCTTTGAAGTTATCGCTTGGAGTGAATGGTGTAAAGGAAAGAGGTGAGAGAGAAAGAGAGAGGTGAGAGGTTAGGGAGAAAGATAGAGACAATAATAGCGATCGCTTGACGATTGTCAAGGGTACGCGTTAATTACGCTCGTCATCTTAACTGTCTGGCGACTGTCGAGCCTACTCCGTCTTTTATTTCGTTTGTTGGGGCTCCGAACAGGTAATTTGAGAATTCACTCCCGGATGGGATTCTGGCCTTTCTATTTTGTTTTTTGATGTTCCCTAGTTTTCTATTGGCCGAAAAACATTTCGCATCGAGGTGTGAAATTTTGCGACTTTTGTGTGTGTTAAACAAAGGTTTTGTGAATTCGAGAAAATTCGCTTATTTCTAAAAAAAAAAAAATAAATGAGTCAGTGCTTAGCATTTGAATTTTAAAATCTAGAACTTGTTTTGTTCACTACAGTATGAATAAAGACAAAGGAAAACTTTATCTTTACACACGTAAAGTTAAGTTTCGTCCTGTGATGGACCTTACCAAAGCAAACGTAAGGATTTTATTTTGTAACCTGTGTTAATAAAAAGACTTAAAAATTTCAGTTGCTTTTCAAATGCTCATAAATATACATCAAGCGAAGTGAAAGTCAAGGTAAACTATGGAAGGTGCTAAGTCTATGCCTAATAAATGAAAATGAGTAAATGTTCTTGGTATTTTTTGATATAATTATTATTTTAGTTTAGTTTGAGAAATGAGTTTATACTTGTATTTATTTTAAATAAATTTTCTTTTAATTCTAAAGGTTTTTATAGTCATGCATTTTCACTTGAGAAAGCATTATATCGGTTAGGAAAGGACATATTTGAAAAAGATCTGCGACGCAGATTTACACTTTGTTAAGTTACTATACCAGCAGTCTCAAAGATTTTCCATTTTAGTAAGTTAATTTCTCTTTTAATAACTGTTGTATAATTGCTATGTATCAGATCATTTTTTTTGTTCATAAGATGTTATCTTGTATCATTAAATGCGTTAATATTTTTTTTATTTAATTTTTATTCATTTCAATCCAGCAAGGTAACGAAGCCACTACAACGCAAGAGACTATTGAGAGTGAAAGAAACCGAGAAAGAAATATTGCGGAAAGAGAGGACTTCTTAGCCATTTTCAAGGGTGTTTGTTTAGTTGTTCTTAATTCTTCTTCATGTTTCGACTGTTTAAGATGTATTCTATTTTATTGTTGTTTTGAATACTAGTAGGAGCGTTTATTCCCAGCCTTTTCGTCTTCAGGTTGGCTATAATTTAAGTGATCGTCTGTCTATTAAAAACAAACAAACTTTCAACATTCTATTTCCATTGTTAAATCAGGTGAGTTTGATAGTGGGAGAGGAGATGTATAATATGAAAGAGCCTCTGTTATAGCAAGATTTTCCCAGTAATATGAATTATATAGAATTTGAATGCTTTCGACAAGTATTTTTCTTAAGGGCTCTTATAAATTGTGGACAGATAGATATTTTTCAATAGCACTTTGACCTGATAAATGACATATAAGGTGTCCACTCAAGGAAGTTTTAGCATGTCTGATATGGATTTATGACAAAAACACTGATTATAGCATGTCTGATATAGATTTATGACAAAAACACAGTCTTGTACTGGGCAGTGAAATTGATACACTATATTGATCATCACTAGTTTAGATTCGATGAAGTCATTTTGATTAGTGACAACAATTTACGGGTTTCCAGTTTCTGTAATATACTATAATTTTTACATATCTTTCTGGAATTAAGCAGACATATAGTGTTTAATGATTCTTTGCATAGTTAAATCGTCCTGCTTATAATTGATGTGCATCTGGTTGCAGTAAAATATGTTGATGTTTTGCTGTGGCATTTTCATTACTGACTAGCAGTATAGCCCGGCGTTGCTCGGGTGTAATGAAAGCTGTAAAACTAATCCAAGTCCTGGAGCTCAAACTCTTTGGACGTTGGCACGAAAGACTAAAAAGCAATAGTTATTTCCAGTTAAAGCGAAACCGTAGACTGAAAGAAAAATGAATGGATGTAAGTCAAATTTTGATTTCCTGGTATCGATATCAAATAAGTTTTTTTCGTCGTAAACTGAACTTTGAAGGCTAAATAAGTCCTCTGAGTAAATAGTATCATGGCTGAGACTAAGAACTACAATTATACCTACTTAGAACCAAACCCGAAGCAAAAACTAAAATAAAAGGGCTGAAAAAATACAGACATAAAGGCAGATAAACAGACACACACACAAACATCTTGCCTTATATATATATATATATATATATATATATATATATATATATATACATTATTGATTTTCTGCACTATTGTAAGAACTGCAACCTTGAAACTTCTGAATATCGTTTCTTATGTCTTTGTCTATGAGTGTATCAAATTTGATTAAAATCGGACCACTCCTTCTATAACCCAATTTTTTCGATTATTGATTTTCGATATTTAACGGGGGTACCTCGACACAAAACCTAGCTAAGAACACTCGCAGACGCTTATAGTGCAACTGTGTAAATTTTCAAGAAAATCGTTTCAGCCGTTTCCGAACGAACACACCCACACCCACAGATAAAGTTCCATTTATAAATAAGTTTAGATACCATATATTTTTTATAAGAATCATTTTATTTGTTATCAATTTGGGAAAAATATTGTTGACTAATGTTTATTTTATGTGTTTTAATTCGCTCAGAAATATTATTTGGGAAAGGAATTTTGAAGATTATTTTTATTATTACTATTTTGTTTATTTCCGCGCATTGGCTATCAAAGTTTAGAAGACAAGAGTTCTTACTGGTGGTTTTTTTTATACGGGTAGGTGGTAAATACTTCGGATTTTAGTTTTGTATCGACGTCCAGGAGTGGGATTTTGTTATTAGCCATAAGTTCGTATGTAAATTTTAACGGTGAGTTTTTTTTCAAAAGTTGATTTAAGATATATATTAGGTCGATGCAAAAGTTTTTTGCCGATTTAAAATTTCATCTTGAAAATGAAAAACTGTGTGTTTTTTAAAATCTTTATTCATAACAGTATCGACCTTCGCTCTCTAATAATTTGAAAGAAAAGTTATAAATTATTCATGGTGATATATTTAAGTAATAACAATATGCATAAAATAAATTACAATAATTTAAAATGCCCATTTACAAAACGGCAAAAACTTTTGCACCGACTTTCTTATTTTTTATATATTAAAAATGTCATCCTTGTACCTTATGTAAACTTGTGGTCAGTCATTTGTTTTAAACATGTTGTTTTCCATATGAGACATGTACAAGTTAGAGAAAGCAGGGCCTAATGTGTTTTCCATGATGACACCATTAGGTTGTATGTAAGTGTTTCCATTAGGATTGGGTTCTGGGTATGACGGTAAACTGCACCCGGCAACAAGCATGGAACCACCTCTTAATTGCTGTTGTTCCCAGGTCCACCCTGACCCGGAGTGGTAGCACCTGTTAGAGTCCCAGCTATGAGCAAATAGTTAACCGTTAAACTGGGGTGAAAACACTATGAAAGACTTTATAGAAATATATACCTAAAAAAATAATTTTATAGAAAAATATACATTTTTGAATGAAAATTATTACCATAACATATTTTTGAAGAAAAAATTATCAGCTATACATTTTGGAATACAAAACGAGAAGATATCATCAGTTTTCTAAAATAAAAAAAGAATTTAAAAAGGTTTTCATCAAAATCTGACTCACTATAATCGAACATTAAAAAATTACCTTAAAACCTTGCCTTTTTGGCATTAAATAACCCACAGAGGTGTTGATATGCCGTTAAATAAAACTCAAACTCAAACCATTAGGATTATATGATTGTGAACTTGTGGTACAAGCAAGTAGTTTCCAAAGAGTTACCGACCTAACTTTTAGGGGAGGAATTGACGGATGTTTGTACATGCAGGCACTAATCATGTTGATTGTTTTTTTCTATTGGGGCGTTGGTAAAACAATTTTCAAAATTGAGCGAAGCTAGTATGCTACTGTGTGAGTTTTTGCTTTTAAGGTATGGAGGAATTCGTTTGCTGATGCGATAATGTAATTTTTGGGTGTGTATGGAAAAACTTATGTCATTTAGGGTTTTTGATATCTGTATTACTGGTGCAGGTATTTTGGGATAGGATAGGTTCGAGAGGAAAACCTAGTTTATGGGTTTTAACATTATCACACGGATATCCTGGTTGACAATCTTATTGACTTTTAGGCTTTCGTTCGCAGCGTTGTCCGCTGTAATCAGTTTGCTTACGTACTTTATTTTAGTAATTCTGTGAGATTTTCCCTTAATTCAAGGAATTTTGTTGTGTCATCTTGCATAGATTGTAATTTTTGATTGTAATCTAGCCGGTTAAAAACTACATAATAGTTGGTTTCTTCAGCGCGTCTAATGACGATATTGGGTTTGTTGCGTACTTTATTTTAGTGATTCTGTGAGATTTTCCCTTAATTCAAGGAATTTTGTTGTCATCTTGCATAGATTGTAATATTTGATTGTAATCTAGCCGGTTAAAAACTACATAATAGTTGGTTTCTTCAGCGCGTCTAATGACGATATTGGGTTTGTTGCGTACTTTATTTTAGTAATTCTGTGAGATTTTCCCTTAATTCAAGGAATTTTGTTGTGTCATCTTGCATAGATTGTAATTTTTGATTGTAATCTAGCCGGTTAAAAACTACATAATAGTTGGTTTCTTCAGCGCGTCTAATGACGATATTGGGTTTGTTGCGTACTTTATTTTAGTAATTCTGTGAGATTTTCCCTTAATTCAAGGAATTTTGTTGTGTCATCTTGCATAGATTGTAATTTTTGATTGTAATCTAGCCGGTTAAAAACTACATAATAGTTGGTTTCTTCAGCGCGTCTAATGACGATATTGGGTTTGTTGCGTACTTTATTTTAGTAATTCTGTGAGATTTTCCCTTAATTCAAGGAATTTTGTTGTGTCATCTTGCATAGATTGTAATTTTTTATTGTAATCTAGCCGGTTAAAAACTACATAATAGTTGGTTTCTTCAGCGCGTCTAATGATGATATTGGGTTTGTTGCGTACTTTATTTTAGTGATTCTGTGAGATTTTCCCTTAATTCAAGGAATTTTGTTGTGTCATCTTGCATAGATTGTAATTTTTGATTGTAATCTAGCCGAATAGTTGGTTTCTTCAGCGCGTCTAATGACGATATTGGGTTTGTTGCGTACTTTATTTTAGTGATTCTGTGAGATTTTCCCTTAATTCAAGGAATTTTGTTGTGTCATCTTGCATAGATTGTAATTTTTGATTGTAATCTAGCCGAATAGTTGGTTTCTTCAGCGCGTCTAATGACGATATTGGGTTTGTTGCGTACTTTATTTTAGTGATTCTGTGAGATTTTCCCTTAATTCAAGGAATTTTGTTGTGTCATCTTGCATAGATTGTAATTTTTGATTGTAATCTAGCCGGTTAAAAACTACATAATAGTTGGTTTCTTCAGCGCGTCTAATGACGATATTGGGTTTGTTGCGTACTTTATTTTAGTGATTCTGTGAGATTTTCCCTTAATTCAAGGAATTTTGTTGTGTCATCTTGCATAGATTGTAATTTTTGATTGTAATCTAGCCGGTTAAAAACTACATAATAGTTGGTTTCTTCAGCGCGTCTAATGACGATATTGGGTTTGTTGCGTACTTTATTTTAGTGATTCTGTGAGATTTTCCCTTAATTCAAGGAATTTTGTTGTGTCATCTTGCATAGATTGTAATTTTTGATTGTAATCTAGCCGGTTAAAAACTACATAATAGTTGGTTTCTTCAGCGCGTCTAATGACGATATTGGGTTTGTTGCGTACTTTATTTTAGTGATTCTGTGAGATTTTCCCTTAATTCAAGGAATTTTGTTGTGTCATCTTGCATAGATTGTAATATTTTATTGTAATCTAGCCGGTTAAAAACTACATAATAGTTGGTTTCTTCAGCGCGTCTAATGATGATATTGGGTTTGTTGCGTACTTTATTTGGAGCTGATTTGAGTTTGCTAGGGAGGATATTATTGTGCTTACTGTCTAGAGAACGATTTTTCAACTATTCTGCTTTTAAAAGGTCTCAGAGATTGGGATGCACTGTAAGAAAGATTTCCGCTGTCAGCTGTTGGATTGATTGATATATAATTTGATTTTGGTTTCCTTTTGAATGGGGTCGTATCTAGGTTGGATGTAGTAATCTGGGCCGATATTCAAGAATTCTGCTTGGTTGGTTGTTTGGTGAGTTCTGTCTTGTGTTATCGATCACCCGAAATTCATATTAACTTTTCGCTTCATTCGTTTGTAAGGATTGTTCTATGACTAGTGACGCAACTGGATTTTAATTCGGGCGTTATCACGTTTAAAAGAAACATTCTTTGAAAATGAATGGGATAACATTCAAAAGTACTCGAGGAAAATAACAAAATAAAAGTTAATATGAATTTTGTCAATTTTATTTCGGAATTTGAAAGATTTAATAAAAATTGAAAGACAAATTGTCCATGTGATTTAACAAATCATATTTGAGAAAATTCTTTCTGCCGGAATACACCTTATATATTTTAAATCATTTCATTCCAAGCAACGCGGAAACGTTACTAAAAAGACCGGATAAAAGGGTATTGAAGAAAGGATAAAAGATGAACTGGATTCAAGAAGCTAGAAGATGTCAATTGAGATTGTCTGTATTCTCCATTCTCCCTAGTCAGTTCTTTACTCATTTTCAAAGGGGTTTTCTTTGTTAGGCGTTATTAATTTCTTTAAATGTTTGACTGTTAAAGATGTATATTTCGCATTGTTTTTAATACTGGTAGGAGTGTCTATTTTCGTTGAGATTTCTACAAATCAATATTTTATAGCCTCAGTTTCGTACCCAAAACGACAGTAATTTTTGGAGGGTATTTTTTATCTGATATTATTTTGTTTTTAGCTATAAAATATATTTTAGTTGGTACACATGGTTAAATTACTATCTATATTTATTATTTGTTTTCTTAAACAATGAAATTAACAAAACTGACTTTTTTTGCGTAGGGAGTCACAGTGAGAGAAAGGACTGTATAAAAGGATATTGAAGAAAGGATAAAAGATGAACTGGATTCAAGAAGGTAAAAGATAGCAATTGACGTTGCTTTTAAATCTGTGTACATTGTTACAATCTGCAAAAATTTACATGCAACGTCAAGGGAAGCAAGTAAACGGAAGGGAGTTCCATGGGCGAGAAGTGCGAGAAAACGAAACTTGGAATGGAAGTGGCGATTACATTTAATTATTTCAATGACAAAAGGGTGAGGCCTAATCCCGCATCAGTAAGAAACCCGTCGTGGCGGACAAACATAATCTCGCTGCTGGCCTTGAACGTGAATTGGGGCAAGAAGTGGCTTGTCAATTTCAATGCGTCGAAGACCAAGCTGTTGTCTGTCAGTCATCACAGGCAACCTCTCCTGCTTCCCATAAGCATGGACCAAGCGATTATCCCTGAGAGCAATACACTGCGCCTCCTCGGCCTTACCCTCTCTTCTGATCTCAAATGGAACCACTACATCGAGTCCATAGCTAAATCTACTGCTAAGAAGGTTGGGTCACTGTGCTGGGCCAGGATGTTTTTTCCGCCTGAATCCGTCCTCCATATATACAAATCAACCATTCGTCCGTGCATGGAATACTGCTGCCATATATGGTCAGGCGCCCCTGCCGTTCATCTCAGTGTTCTCGACAGGCTCCAAAGGAGAATCAGTAATTTGATAGGTACTGACTTAGCGGCTCGACTACAGCCACTTCCCCACCGACGAAATGTGGCTTCCCTTTGTCTGTTCTATAAATACTTTCATGGCTTCTGCTCGAACGAACTTAAGTCACTGGTGCCTCCTCAACAGGTGTTTACTCGTGCAACCAGATTGGCACTGGGTCCCACCCATTCACAGTTAAATTAGCCAAATGCAGACGACAATTCTACTCCTTCAGCTTCTTCTCTCGCACTTCTCCGCCTGTTGAACTCGCTCTCATATTCTTGCTTTCCTGACGGCTACAACCTTCAGGAATTTAAATGCAAGGTCAATACTCATCTATTAACCACTTGACTCTAGTTCTTTCCCCACCCCGTATATCCTTTCCTTTCTCTCCACCTTTGAAACTGTCATCACACCTGCATTCTCATCTTTCTATTGCTCCTTTCTAACTGGTTTGTCTTCCTCTTCACTCTCTTCTAATCAATCTTTTTACACTTTTGTAGCCCCCTGTACATCAGTGGCATTACCGCCTTGCTCGGGGTGATACGATTACACACACACACACACACACACACACACACACACACACACACACACATATATATATATATATATATATATATATATATAAGGTAAATCCACTAATTCACTGAAAAAGTACATAGCATGATGTCATAAAGCCCCAAACTTTAAAAAAATTAAAGTTTTACCGTCAAAATATTTATGTTATTCTCAAGAGGAAGGAAAAAATTATTTTCTAATTATTTTTTGAAAATTTTTAATCCTCTTTAATATGTTCGAAAGTTTGGTTAAAATCTTGTTTCTTTGCGTCAGTAGTGGACGAAAGATTACTATAGATATTATAGCGCTGTTTTTCAGATGAAAAACATTAATTTAGACATTCTTGCAAAAATCAAATAATTGTTTGATTTTAATAAAACTTTCAGGACTTATTCACAAATGAATGGCGTTATTTTAAAAATTATTTTAATAAAATCGTGGTAAGAATATTTTTTTGCATCTGTTACTCCACTCCAATTAATTTAATGAAATTTCTAGAAATTCAAAACAGTCCAGAAGCTTTGTTTGATTAGTTAAATGCAAAACTCATTGAGGAATGTAAATCATTTATTTATTTATTTATTTTCAAACAGCAGCTATTTTCCAAAAAATCTGCTCCGAATAATAAAATAAAAACTGCAATAAAGCTACGTCATTTTTTAAATCTAGATAATCTTTTAACTGCTTTTATAAAAAATATATATTAAGGATATATAATGAAGAAAAAATTCCAAGAATTTAAGTACCTAGGAAGTGTTCTAACAGGAGATGGAAAGTGCGACACGGAGATCCGAAGGCGAATTGGCATGGCAAAGGACGCGTTCCAGAAGATGAGCAAAATACTAACACACAGGAAGATCTCAATAGAAACGAAGAAAAGAATGCTAGACTGCTACGTGATGTCAGTTCTTCAAAACGGCTGTGATTGCTGGACAATATCATCGAAAATGAGGACAAAACTGGAAGCGGCCGAAATGTGGTTCTACAGAAGGATGCTAGGGATATCGTGGACTGAGCATACAAGCAACGACGAAGTGTTAGAAAGAATGGCAACAAAAAGGAAATTGATGCTGAGCATCAGGAAGAGACAACTGAAGTTCCTGGGACATGCAATGAGGAAGGAGATCCTGGAGAACCTGATACTGACTGGACAGATAGAAGGAAGGAGAGACAGAGGAAGGCAGCGGATAACATATTTGCAGGGTCTGATCAGGTGGATGACGGAACGGGGTTTGCCAGGAGCAACAGGAGCAAACATACTAAGAGCTACAAGGGATAGAGAGACGTGGAGATCCATGATCGCCTACGTCCTGAAGGGACAGGGCACATAGAAGAAGAAGAAGAATGAATTTTTATAAGAATTGTTTTCATTTTATCTTTATTAATTATGATGATTTATAAAGTTTCAAAACATCTTTTAAATTTCTTCCATTCACTGTCTGTATTCGGTTAAGTTATTAAGTAAAGACTATATTTAATAATCAAAAACTAAAAAGCTTATTACAAATCGTTTCCCACAATGATTTTTAAAATAATAGTTAATTTTTTATGTAGAATTGTCCATTCTTAAACAATGAGATATCATAAAAGACATATCATTAAAAAGTCACGTGTTTTAAGGATTGCTTTCCTTGCGAAACATTCACATGGGTTTCATAAATTTGTGTCAATTCTGGTCAACCATACATAGCTTGTCAGTAAATCTAGTCGTCATCAATCACTTTAAGTGTTAGAAAAATATGACTCCCGTGATTAAGAAATACTTTTATTCTAAATTTCATGCGATAAACAAGTATTACTTGTTTCAAATCAAATTGATTTAATGTGAATTTGCTAATTTTCCAAAAAATAACGTGTCAGAGATGTATATTCTATTTTTGCAAGATTTTCAAAACCGAGAATTAACTTTTGTTTACAAATATGTCAAACTGTCAAAATGGACGAAAAAAAAAATGATAACTTTTGAAAACTCTCAAAAAGTTGAGATTAAAAGCAATTTCTATTTGAAATACACGTGAGTATTTTTCTTACTGGAAATAGTAATTTTAATAATTTAGCTTTCAATTAAAGCTAAAATGAAAGCTTCAAGAAAGCTTTTTGTGAATTTAGAAAAATTCACTTTTAAACTTAGGTATCGAAAATGAGTGGTGGTACCTTATATATATATATAAAAACCCAAGTTCTTTAAAATTTACATTCTGTGTTTATGAGTAATGCATCCATGAAATTTTAAAATTGCTGTTTTTGTCCTCTCAAGTGACAGCATTAATGAGCTTTATCTTATATTTTTTGTATTTTTTCTTCCTTTTTTGTCTTTTCTCAATGTGACGTCTAGAAACCCATTGTTATAAAGTTATTGAAACGTCACATGTCTGTTACGAAACAATGGCCTATCACATGACGCCCTTCGCCAGGACTAGTCGCTCCAGCCCTTACTTGTAAATAGTTAACCAACACTTACCACCGCATACCTCACCGTTCAACCGTTTGCACGCATGGTCATCACATTCACAGTATCTGCCAGTGTAGTATGTTCCATTGCCCTAAATAAAATTAATTACATCGTGAACAGAAAAATTGAAATAATTAGAATTTACAAATACAGACGTCATCACTAGAAAAGGCGCTCTATAACTGCCTGTAAGCTATTGTAGGGTACAAAATCAAATTCCTCTCTTGCTTGTTAATTTTTTGGATTTCACCCTCCTCGTTTTCGACTGTTCATGAATACCACACGCAGTAAAATGGTGGGCAATTTTGTTTCAAATATTCGAATTCCAGTTGAATTCTTTGAATTTACTTACGCGCAAACACCCTTGGTCTCTTCCCTTGGTCTCTTCCCTCCAGTTATGGGTTAAATAACAGGACAGATTGCGTTCTATAGCTTTAACTGGCAACCAGTCTACCGCAGGAAGTAATGGCAACCTACTGCAGTATAATCTTCTGCCCAGTCAGTCATGTCTCTTTCGAGATATTATCATCCAAGCGTGTATCACGTATGGCACTTAACCGACTAAGATATAAGATGTGTTACTGAGTGGGAAAGTATATGAAAAATAGGAAAATCTATTAAGGAGCGAGAAAAATATGAGAATAGAAATTAAGAAAATAACACATAACGATTGATATTGCATTTACATTTTTGAAAAATCATATTTGGTTGGAAAGCAAGATTGTTTAGTTGTTTTTTGTTTAGCGGCATATTAACATCTCTATGGGTCATTTAATGCCGAAATCTAAATATTTTGAACGCAATTTTATATTTTCAACTATAGATATTTTGTACATAATTTTATACTTTCACAGTAAATGCAAGCTTTATAGATATATATATATAGTGTGTAGTTTATCTATTTTAGGTGTTATATGTTTTAGTATAAACCTATTTTTAAGGGAGGACATTATTTTGAAGGTTTTAGTTTATTTAATTGTTTCCTGATATTGTTTCCTTGTGTTGTATACTCTATACCAAGACGATGGAAATTAAACTACAGCCAAAACGACATATATGCTGTATACCCTTCGATGGAAACGGCGATTATTAATTCGACGACAGGGTCCCAAAACTTATTATCTTCTCTCTTATAAAACGCTTGCCTTTTTCACGCTGATAAAATGACAATATTCTCACTTAATAAAATGACGACCGTAATACGTATATATAAAGGCATACAACATTTTCTTTATTCACTCTTCAGGGGACGTGGCTGTGGGATCGGAGGGGTCAGCACATACTCATCCACCCAGCCAGAGTCCGCGGGCTCGTCCGCGGTTTTCTCAACTGTTCTCGACGGCCTTTTACTACTTATCTGTCTCTTATATAAGCGACAACATCATCTTTTGACACATTGTTTACAACCATTTCAAGGCACACATTATCTGACCTTGGCTACGCTGATTTCAAAACAATCAAATATTTTCCTGACATGGGGAATTTTGCCCGCATTCTTAACTTTGACAACAATCAAATATTTTCAAAGCAATACTATTTTGTTTTTTGGATAGCCAGTTTGCATATTTTTTCTGTTTCATAAAAATACACTTCTTAGCGAAAATATGCACCAGATAATATGTAACATTTGTAGTATTTATGTCTTATAGGGACTAAGTAAGTACATTCAGTTAAAATTTGTTTCACCGTTCGAGTTTTGATTGGAACACTGATATGTGCTACCACCCCGAGTCAGAGTGTACTTGGGAACAACAGCAATTAAGAGGTGGTTCCACGCTCCTCAAAACCGCCAATCTCCCGATCAGAGGCCTTGCTGCCGGATGTACTTTATCGTCATAAAGAGATCTATGGAAAGCAAGAGAGCAGAAGCAAGTTATACAGATGAGAAGTTTGGCAGAAGAATATATTAACATAAAACTTACGGTTAGATCGAGCTTTTTCAACTGTAAAAGAATGGAACCTGGCTGCTAATCTAGCAGTGCGCTTAAATTTATAAAGTCGAGATATCCAAATATAAGTCCATCAGAACAGTTACCATGAAAATATTTACGAAAAAAGTACAAGGAAGCTATATTACAGTTGCGGAAAATGACTGAAGCTGAGATGCCAAGTCAGGATCGATAACATTGCAGATTCTTCTTTGGATTTTATCTAAAATGCCCTGTAAATTTTCTTTTATTATGTGGAATTGTTCGTAGAGAGGAGTACAAATCGAAACCACTTGTGTCTTCCTTTCTCTCTCTCTCTCTCGCTTTCTCTCTTCAAACTACAGTATGTTGTAGTAGCAAGACATATAACATTTCTCTTGCTATGGGGCTTTTTAGCTTCCAATTAACTACGTGTTGCGTCACATACAACAAAAGACCATCATCACACAATCTCCTGTTAAAAAACCTCATGCAACTACAGCAATATTTCATTAAAATTCTACCACATAAATATTTATATCCGTTCAATCCAAGAAAATATCCCGATTCATTAAAAGAGACAACACCATTATAATCTGGTGAATCCTGTATCGAGTTTGTAACTTACTACCGTTAGATATTTTTCAAAGAATTACACAAGCTGATTGAAATGTGACTCCCTATTTCATAAGTGGCAAGCCTGATATCCTGACTTAAGACTCTGTGACATTTGTTTTTGAAGTTGATTAAAGAAGCAAGTTTACTATACCAAACCAAGAATTTGGAAGAAATTGAAGGACAAATACAAGAAGTTATGTCCTTGATACCAAATGATTCTTGGGCAGTTAACAGTTGAGAAAGTGGTAGCGAAATTTGGTGCTCCTATCGAATCTATATATATATATATATATATATAAAAGGCAAGATGTTTGTGTGTGTATCTGTCTGTCTGTCTGTTTGTATGTCCTTTATACAAATCCACAATTTTTATCTGATTCTCACCAAACTTCACACAAATATACTTTAAGCTTCCGGTTAAGTCATGGGTTACTTGTTTTTTCCAACTTCCCCCGATATCAGAAATCGGTACACTGACATCAGATCAGGTCTGATTAAGATTAGGATTTCAGCCCTTTTATCGTGGTTCTTGCTGTAGAATTTGCTCTAACTTGCTAAAATTATCGTTTTTAGTCTCAAACATTAGTAGATCTTCTCAGACGACTCATTTTCTCCGATATCAGAAATTGATATCCCCGACATTCTATCGAATCTGATCAAAAACCGATATTCAGCCATCAATATGGCTCATTTTCTCCAATTTTACTTCCGATGTGTGCAATAAGTTTTCATGGACTTAGTTAGGTTAGTTTATCCTTGGATGACTTATTTGACTCCGATATTGGAAATCAATACCCCGATATCCTATCGGGTCTGATCAAAATCAGGTTTTCAGCCCTTTTATTTTGGTTTTTGCTTCGGGTTTTGCTCTAAGTAGGTATAATTGTAGTTCTTAGTCTTAGCAACCTACGTTTTTCGTGCCAACATCCAAAGAGTCTGAGCTCCAGGACCATGGATTAGTTTTAAAACTTTCATTACACCCGAGCAACGCCGGGCTATACTGATTGTTTTAAATAAAACCTCATACTTTCCACTCATATCCATTTCTTGGAAAAAAATATTGTTAATAAATAAATTGTAAGTATTTTAAAATAGGGAGTTACTTTTCAGTCACCCTGTAGTGTTAGCCACTTTATCATACGTACATTCTGTTCTTAGCTGAGGCAAAGAAATTTTAATGCCTCTAAAAAGTAACTTTTTACCTTCCATCGGTATGGCTGAGACTAACCTCCAGAAGACTGACTTGTTGCCACTTCTCGAACTAACATTTTCCACAAGAATGATGGAGAAAGATTATAAAGAATCAACTGCAAAGTCTGCTACTAAGAAAGTTGGTTCATTATATCGTTCTAGACATGTTTTTTTTTCTCTCGCCAGAATCTATCTTTCATATTTAAAACTCTACTCTTCGCCCTTGATTTGAACACTGCTCCCACATCTGCTCTTGTGCTCCTGCTGCATGTTTAGAGATTCTTAATACAATTTAAAGAGGAATCTGCAAAGTTAATGGCCACAATCTGGCATTCTGCCGTTAGTCACTTTCCCGTAGCATAATGTAGCTTCTCTGTGCCTTTTCTATAAATCTTTTCATAGCAATTGCTCTGATGAACTTTCTTTTATGGTACCGAGGTTTATAAATTTGAGCACAGTACTAGATTGGCGGAAAGGTCTCATCATTTTACAGTTGAAATGGCTAGATGTAACCGTAAGTTCGATGCTAACAGTTTCTTCTATCGCAATTCTTTTATGGAGAAATCTTTTCCAGCTTTCCAGTCAATTTTGGTCTTCAAAAAAGTAAATAGAATGCCAATCTTTATCTACTGGCTTCTTAATTCTTGTTCTTTTAGCGTATTCTCTCTTTAATCGTACTAATCGCTTAAGGCCGGAAAATAACAGTTACCATCTTGTTTCTCCCCCCCCCTCTCTCTCTCTATATATATATATATAGTAGCGGCCATAATATAAGGAATGGAAACAACAAAGATATAAGTATGTGTATTACTTAAAAAGTAATGCATGAGATTAGCAATGGGATTTATACCGAATAAAGTTTAGGGTGTAATGCATAAATATTATACAAAGTTACAAAAATTTACATAATAGTTTTTTTTTAAAATAAAGATTTATTGTTTCCGTTCCTTATATTATGGCCGCTACTGTATATATATATATATATATATATATATATATATATATATATATAGGTATTAATTTCTCATTTATTAATCCGACATATTTTAATTTATTGCTTAAACGTTATTTTTAATGGATACCCATATTTGAATAGATGCTCTGTTTTTATTTATTAAACAGTCAGTCAAATAAGTGCCATACGTGATACACGCTTTGAGCGATCATGTCTCGAAAGAGACATGACTGACTGGGCAGAAGATTATCCCGCAGTAGGTTGCCATTGCTTTCTGCGGTAGACTGGTTGCCAGCTAAGGCTATAGAACCCAGTCTATACTATTATTTAATCCATAATTGGAGGGAAGAGACGGATTAATATCTTTCCCAAGGGTATTTGCCTGTAAGCGAAAGCAAGGAATTCAATTGGAATACGAACTCAGCTCCCCGATTTGTCGTTCTGAGCCAATATCTACTGCACCACAACGTACAGACATTTATTTATTTATTTATTTCCAACTAGCAGCCTGTATATTCGAAAAATCTTATAAGAAAATTAAGCTGTGCCCGACACGATTCGAACCTGCATTCCACGACTGAAGACCGTCATGAGATAGAAATAAATACTTATACTGGAATTATCTTAAATCCTTTAAATAGATATCCTCTAAAGAGGTATATTTGTATAGATATCTTCTGAAGAGGTATATTTAAATAGATATACTCTGAAGTGGTATACTTAAAAAGATATCCTCTGAAGTGGTATTTTTAAAAAGATATCCTCTGAAGTGGTATTTTTAAAAAGATATCCTCTGAAGTGGTATATTTAAATAGATATCCTCTGAAGAGGTATATTTAAATATATATCTTCTGAAGAGGTATATCTAAATAGACATCCTCTGAAGTGGCATATTTAAATAGATATCCTCTGAAGAGGTATATTTAAATAGATATCCACTGATGAGTTATATTTAAATATATATCTTCTGAAGAGGTATATCTAAATAGACATCCTCTGAAGTGGCATATTTAAATAGATATCCTCTGAAGTGGTACATTTAAATAGCTATCTTCTCAAGTGGTACATTTGAATAGCTATTCTCTGAAATAGTATGTCTAAATAGACATCCGCTGAAGTGGTACATTTAAATAGATATCCTCTGAAGTGGTATATTTCCTCTGAAGTGTTATGTAGACACCTCCTAACACACTAACCTGCTCCCATTCCTCCTGACATTCCCTATGTCTAACATTCATTCCTCCTGACATTCCCTATGTCTAACCACTCCTTCTCTTTACCTTCCCCTATGTAGCCCCATGCGCAGTAGTGGCAGTGGAATGCCTTGCTTGGGGTGAGATGATTAAAAATATATATATATATATTTGGATAGCTATTCTCTGAAGTGGTATATTTAAATAGATATCCCCCGAAAAGGTATATTTGAATAGATATCCTCTGAAGAGTTATGTTTAAATAGATATCTTCTATAGTTAACATGTGTATACCTCCCGTCAAATTTGGACCAATTTCTTAACTAAATTTGTATGATTGTCATTTTCCTGGATACACTTCAGGCGAATGAATGAGATACTGAAAGTAATACAAGTGGGTATAGGATAATAAAATAACGATTACACAGAGTGTAATTTTATTAAAATATCTATAAAAGTAATTTCCACAGAAGCTACTTTACCGTAATCTTATATTAATTAAGCGGCTTATGCACAGACCATAATCAAAATGCTGTACACTATTTTGTGATAGATTTTGAAAGAGAATTTTTTTTTTTATTACTGAAAGATCATGGCTCCTGTGCCTATTGTAAACATAAAAGACCAACTGAGTAATGAAAGGAAGGAACAAGCAGAATTATTATATGATAATGACGCCTTCTCCAGTGTAATCATTAGTTAGTGTTGACAGTGAGTTCCTCTTCTGTATTTTTTCCAGTCATTTCACCCTAAGCATGGCGGAAATGCTACTAGTACGCAACAGGAAGTGAATGTGAGAGAAAAATCTAAGTATAGAAAGGATTGAAGAAAAGACAAAAGATGAACGAAATTCAAGATAGAAGATGGCAATTGACGTTCTATTTAAATTTTTGAAGATTGTAGTTATTAGAGAAGCAAATAATAGAGAAAAGAAACTGTTGGAGTAGTGGTCATTTTGTATTAAACTAGTATAAATTCAGTAAACATCCTTTAAGACGTCTTTAGACTGCAATCATGATGTATGCCGTTTCTTTATATGTAAACATTCAGCATTTGTTGCCTGAACAGATGGTGCTACTGTCGTTTGAAAATTTTAGAATATTTATTCTAAAACAATATTTCAGGAAAATCAGTCCGTCAGTTAAGTGCCATATGTGAAACATGCTTGGGTGATCATGTCTCTCTAGAGATATGACTGACTGGGCAGAAGATTATCCCGCAGTAGGTTGCCATAGCTTTCTGCGGTAGATTGGTTGCCAACCAAGGCTATAGAACCAAATCTGTCCTGCAATTTAACCAATAACTGGAGGGAAGAGACGGATTAATGGAAAACCGAGTTCGAATTCCAGTTGAATTTGTTGTATTTACTTGAACACAAATACCCCTGGGAAAGGTATTAACCCGTCTCTTCTCCCTCCAGCTATGGGTTAAATAGCAGGACAGATTGGGTTCTATAGCCTTTGTTGGCAACCAGTCTATCGCAGAAAGTAATGGTACCTACTGCGTGAAAATCTTCAGCTCAGTCAGTCATGTCTCTTTCGAGACATGATCGCCCAAGCGTGTATGGCTCTTAACTGACCGACTGACATAAGTCAACCGCGAGTTTTAGATATATTTTAGGTTTGAAAACTCAGCTTGTGCACCACAGTTTATAGTACTCATTTATGCATCAATGTCTTTTTAACATACTTACTTCCATGGCTGTGCGTTGTGATGCAGTGGATATCGTCTGGGAACGAGAAATCGGGGAGCCGAGTTCGGATTACAGTTGAATTCCTTGCATTCACTTACGCGCAAATACCCTTCGGAAAGGTATTAATCCGTCTATTCCTTCCATTTATCGGTTAAAAAGCAGGACTGATTGGGTTCTATAGCCTTGGCTGGCAACCAGTCTACTGCTAAAAATAATGGCAACTGACTGCGGGATAATCTTCTGCCCAGTCAGTATCACGTATGACACTTCACTGACTGAATTCCATGGCAATTATTCAGATGAGAAGTTTTTTAACCCAACCAGTTTGGATCTTGACGAGCTATCGAACGCCATGGCTCTTATCAGTGTTGAGTTATTCTTATTTACTCCGTGTTCCTCGACAATTTTCACATCGAGGTTGGTATGTTTTCCATACTGGTTTAACTGGGACCTTATGGAACTCTGGTCACAGAGTTGTACGATCAGCCATTGGGATAAGCAAGAAATAATTTCTTAAATTGTTTTTGCGCATTAGAATTCATATATAATATCGGATTTATATACTTTTTGTTTTCGTTTAACTGGGACCTTATGGAACTCTGGTCACAGAGTTGTACGATCAGCCATTGGGTTAAGCAAGAAATAATTTTTTAAAATTGTTTTTGCGCATTAGAATTCATATCTAATATCGGATTTATATACTTTTGTTTTCGTCGCAGAGTCCTCGTCTCAAATCTATAATTGAGTAAAAGTTAGAGAAAAGGCTGAGTATAGGGAGGATAGAAGAAAGAACGAAAGATGAAAGGGATTCAAGAAGATAAAAGAAAACGACTGACGGTATATTTAAATTTTTGAAGACTGTAGTAATCAAGGAAGCAAGTAAACGGAAAAGAGTTCCATCGGCAGAAAGTGCGAGACATTAAATTGTTAGTGAAGAAGCAGTTGAATTTAGCTATTTTAACACTAAGTTGGTGGAATCTAGATGCCACTCAAATAGTACGCTTAAATTTATGCATTAAAGCCAGCAAGTAAAATAGTTCGTCAAAGCAGTTGCCATGAAAATATTTGTAGAAAAGGCAGTGAAGCCACATCACATCATTGCGAAAGTGACTGAAGTCGGAATGGCAAGTCAAGACAATTATGTTACTGATTCTTTTTTAGATTTTGTCAAGAATATTGAAAGGAATAGCAGGAGAACCAGGCCAGATATGGTAGCAGAATTCAATGCCAGGGTGGATGGTAGATTTGTTAATGCACAAGAGGGACTCTGAGGATAAAAGTTTTCTGGTACGACACAGTGAAACAACTTTCCTTGCAGTAGATGCAGCTGTTGTTTCGATGTAGTCGACTTACTTCAAGTCGAGGAAACGTAAGAGACTAAAGAGCACAGTATTTTGCTCCCCTGGACTTTGGCTTCAAGTCGAGGAAACGTAAGAGACTAAAGAGCACAGTGTGTTGCTCCCCTGGACTTTGGCTTCAAGTCGAGGAAACGTAAGAGACTAACGAGCACAGTGTGTTGCTCCCCTGGACTTTGGCTACAAGTCGAGGAAACGTAAGAGACTAAAGAGCACAGTGTGTTGCTCCCTGGACTTTGGCTGATCGAGAAGGCGTAAGAGACAAAGAGCACAGTGTGTTGCTCCCCTGGACTTTGGCTTCAAGTCGAGGAAACGTAAGAGACTAAAGAGCACAGGGTGTTGCTCCCCTGGACTTTGGCTTCAAGTCGAGGAAACGTAAGAGACTAAAGAGCACAGTGTGTTGCTCCCCTGGACTTTGGCTTCAAGTCGAGGAAGCATGAGAGACTAGGGCTGATGTGTGCTCCTAGTTTGGCTTAGTCGAGGAAAACGTAGGGATTAAAGGTGACAGTGGCACCCTGGATTGTTTAAAGTCGGGGAAACGTAAGAGACTAAAGAGCACAGTGTGTTGCTCCTGGACTTTGGCTTGAAGTCGAGGAAACGTAAGAGACTAAAGAGCACAGTGTGTGTCTCCCCTGGACTTTGGCTTCAAGTCGAGGAAACGTAAGAGACTAAAGAGCACAGTGTGTTGCTCCTGGACTTTGGCTTCAAGTCAAGGAAACATGGGAACTAAAGGCACAGTGTGTTGCTCCCCTGGACTTTGGCTTCAAGTCGAGGGAAACGTAAGAGACTAAAGTGCACAGTGTGTTGCTCCCCTTGACTTTGGCTTGAAGTCGAGGAAACGTAAGAGACTAAAGAGCACAGTGTGTTGCTCCCCTGGACTTTGGCTTGAAGTCGAGGAAACGTAAGAGACTAAAGAGCACAGTGTGTTGCTCCCTGGACTTTGGCTTCAAGTCGAGGAAACGTAAGAGACTAAAGTGCACAGTGTGTTGCTCCCTGGACTTTGGCTTCAAGTCAGAAACGTAAGAGACTAAAGAGCACAGTGTGTTGCTCCCCTGGACTTTGGCTTCAAGTCGAGGAAACGTAAGAGACTAAAGAGCACAGTGTGTTGCTCCCCTGGACTTTGGCTTCAAGTCGAGAAACGTAAGAGACTAAAGAGCACAGTGTGTTGCTCCCCTGGACTTTGGCTTCAAGTCGAGGAAACGTAAGAGACTAAAGAGCACAGTGTGTTGCTCCCCTGGACTTTGGCTTCAAGTCGAGGAAACGTAAGAGACTAAAGAGCACAGTGTGTTGCTCCCTGGACTTTGGCTTCAAGTCGAGGAAACGTAAGAGACTAAAGAGCACAGTCTGCACTCCCTGGACTTTGGCTTCAAGTCGAAGAAACGTAGAGACTAAAGAGCACAGTGTGTTGCTCCCCCTGGACTGGCTTGAAGTCGAAGAGGGAAACGTAAAGCCAAAACACGGTGTTGCTCCCTGGACTTACAACTGAAGTCGAGGAAACGTAAGAGACTAAAATTTTGATGTGTTTATACCCCTGGACTTTGACACAAGTCAGGACGTAAAGACAAGGGCGCTGGCGATGTGTTTTGCTCCCTGGACTTTGGCTTGAAGTCAGAGAAACGTTAAAGACAAAGAGCAGTTGAAAAAATACCTGGACTTTGGCTTCAAGTCAGAAGCATTAAGAATTAAGTTTTCATTCATCCCTGGACTTTAAGCAAGTCGAGGAAACATGAGAACTAAAGAGCTGATATATTTGACTCCCTTTGGACTGGCTTCAAGTCAGAAACATGAAGAACTCAGAAACACATTCTTGCTCCCTGAACACAGGCTAAAATGAAGCTTGTAAAGAACTAAGAGCACAGTGTTCCTCCCTGGACTTTTAGCTTCAAGTCGAGGAAACGTAAGAGACTAAAGTGCACAGTGTATTGCTCCCCTTGACTTTGGCTTGAAGTCAGGGAAACGTAAGAACTAAAGAGCACAGTGTGTTGCTCCTGCCCCTGGACTTTGGCTTGAAGTCGAGGAAACGTAAGAGACTAAAGAGCACAGTGGCTCCCCTGGTTTCAGTCAGAGCACTTTTTAAGAGGACCAGAGAGTGCACAGTGTGTGCTCCCCCTGGACTTTGCTTCAGTCAGAGAAGCATGTAAAGACTAAAAACTGTATATTTTCCCTGGACTTTAGGCAGAGTGAGAAACATAAGAAGACCTCTAAAGAAACACAGTGTGTATCCCCTGAACACAAGCCTGAAGGCATGAAGAGATTTCAAAAGAGCACAAATGTGCCTGGTATCCCCTGGACAACTTCTAAGTCATCAGAGAAACATGTGAGAGACTAAAGAGCACAGTGTGTTGCTCCCTGGACTTTGGCTACAAGTCGAGGAAACGTAAGAGACTAAAGAGCACAGTGTGTTGCTCCCCTGGACTTTGGCTTCAAGTCGAGGAAACGTAAGAACTAAAGAGCACAGTGTGTTGCTCCCCTGGACGTTGGCTTCAAGTCGAAGAAACGTAAGAGACTAAAACACAGTGTGTTGCTCCCTGGACTTTGGCTTGAAGTCGAGGAAACGTAAGAGACTAAAAGAGCACAGTGTGTTGCTCCCCTGGACTGGCTTCAAGTCGAGGAAACGTAAGAGACTAAAAACTGAAGTGTGTTGCTCCCCTGGACTTTGGCTTCAAGTCGAGGAAACGTAAGAGACTAAAGAGCACAGTGTGTTTGCTCCCCTGGACTTTGGCTTCAAGTCGAGGAAACGTATGAGACTAAAGTGCACAGTGTGTTGCTCCCCTGGACTTTGGCTTGAAGTCGAGGAAACGTAAGAGACTAAAGAGCACAGTGTGTTGCTCCCCTGGACTTTGGCTTCAAGTCGAGGAAACGTAAGAGACTAAAGTGCACAGTGTGTTGCTCCCCTGGACTTTGGCTTCAAGTCGAGGAAACGTAAGAGACTAAAGAGCACAGTGTGTTGCTCCCCTGGACTTTGGCTTGAAGTCGAGGAAACGTAAGAGACTAAAGAGCACAGTGTGTTGCTCCGCTGGACTTTGGCTTCAAGTCGAGGAAACGTAAGAGACAAAGAGCACAGTGTGTTGCTCCCCTGGACTTTGGCTTCAAGTCAGAGGGGAACGTAAGAGACTAAAGAGCACAGTGTGTTGCTCCTGGACTTTGGCTTCAAGTCGAGGAAACGTAAGAGACTAAAGAGCACAGTGTTGCTCCCCCGGATTTACTGGTCGAGGAAACGTAAGAGACTAAAGAGCACAGTGTGTTGCCCCCGACTTTGGCTTCAAGTCGTGAGGAAACGTAAGAGACTAAAGAGCACAGTGTGTTGCTCCCGACTTTGGCTTCAAGTCGAGGAAACGTAAGAGACTAAAGAGCACAGTGTGTTGCTCCCCTGGACTTTGGCTTCAAGTCGAGGAAACGTAAGAGACTAAAGAGCACAGGTATGCTCCCCTGGACTTTGGCTTCAAGTCGAGGAAACGTAAGAGACTAAAGAGCACAGTGTGTTGCTCCCCTGACTTTGGCTTCAAGTTTGAGAAACGTAAGAGACTAAAGAGCACAGTGTGTTGCTCCCCCGGACTTTGGCTTCAAGTCGAGGAAACGTAAGAGCATTTCAAAGAGCACAGAGTGTTGCTCCCCCGGACTTTGGCTTGAAGTCGAGGAAACGTAAGAGACTAAAGAGCACAGTGTGTGTCTCCCCTGGACTTTGGCTTCAAGTCGAGGAAACTGTAAGAGACTAAAGAGCACAGTGTGTTGCTCCCCTGGACTTTGGCTTCAAGTCGAGGAAACGTAAGAGACTAAAGAGCACAGTGTGTTGCTCCCCTGACTTGGCTTCAAGTCGAGGAAACGTGCGAGGTTCAAAGTGCACAGGTTAGTTCTCTCGACTTCGCTTCAAGTCGAGGAAACGTAAGAGACTAAAGAGCACAGTGTGTTGCTCCCTCTGGACTTTGGCTTGAAGTCGAGGAAACGTAAGAGACTAAAGAGCACAGTGTGTTGCTCTGGACTTTGCCTAAGTCGAGGAAACGTAAGAGACTAAAGTGCACAGTGTGTTGCTCCCCCGGACTTTGGTTTCAAGTCGAGGAAACGTAAGAGACTAAAGAGCACAGTGTTGCCCTGGACTTTGGCTTCAAGTCGAGGAACAAGAGACTAAAGAGCACAGTGTGTTGCTCCCCTGGACTTTGGCTTCAAGTCGAGGAAACGTAAGAGACTAAAGAGCACAGTGTGTTGCTCCCCTGGACTTGGCTTCAAGGTCGAGGAAACGCAGAGACTAAAGAGCACAGTGTGTTGTCTCTGGACTTTGGCTTCAAGTCGAGGAAACGTAAGAGACTAAAGACAGTGTGTTGCTCCTGGACTTTGGCTTCAAGCCGAGGAAATGTAAGAGACTAAAGAGCACAGTGTGTTGCTCCCCTGGACTTTGGCTTGGAAGTCGAAGAAACGTAGAGACTAAAGAGCACAGTGTGTTGCCCCTGGACTTTGGCTTGAAGTCGAGGAAACGTAAGAGACTAAAGAGCACAGTGTGTTGCTCCCCTGGACTTTGGCTTCAAGTCGAGGAAACGTAAGAGACTAAAGTGCACAGTGTGTTGCCCCCTGGACTTTGGCTGAAGTCGAGGAAACGTAAGAGACTAAAGAGCACAGTGTGTTGCTCCCCTGGACTTTGGCTTCAAGTCGAGGAAACGTAAGAGACTAAAGAGCACAGTGTGTTGCCTCTGACTTTGGCTTCAAGTCGAGGAAACGTAAGAGACTAAAGTACAGTGTGTTGCTCTGGACTTTGGCTTGAAGTCGAGAAACGTAAGAGACTAAAGAGCACAGTGTGTTGCTCCCCGACTTTGGCTTCAAGTCGAGGAAACGTAAGAGACTAAAGTGCAAAGTGTGTTGCTCCCCTGGACTTTGGCTTGAAGTCGAGGAAACGTAAGAGACTAAAGAGCACAGTGTGTTGCTCCCCTGGACTTTGGCTTCAAGTCGAGGAAACGTAAGAGACTAAAGAGCACAGTGTGTTGCTCCCCTGGACTTTGGCTTCAAGTCGAGGAAACGTAAGAGACTAAAGAGCACAGTGTGTTGCTCCCCTGGACTTTGGCTTCAAGTCGAGGAAACGTAAGAGACTAAAGAGCACAGTGTGTTGCTGCCCTGGACTTTGGCTTCAAGTCGAGGAAACGTAAGAGACTAAAGAGCACAGTGTGTTGCTCCCCTGGACTTTGGCTTGAAGTCGAGGAAACGTAAGAGACTAAAGAGCACAGTGTGTTGCTCCCCTGGACTTTGGCTTCAAGTCGAGGAAACGTAAGAGACTAAAGAGCACAGTGTGTTGCTCCCCTGGACTTTGGCTTCAAGTCGAGGAAACGTAAGAGACTAAAGAGCACAGTGTGTTGCTCCCCTGGACTTTGGCTTCAAGTCGAGGAAACGTAAGAGACTAAAGAGCACAGTGTGTTGCTCCCCTGGACTTTGGCTTCAAGTCGAGGAAACGTAAGAGACTAAAGAGCACAGTGTGTTGCTCCCCTGGACTTTGGCTTCAAGTCGAGGAAACGTAAGAGACTAAAGAGCACAGTGTGTTGCTCCCCTGGACTTTGGCTTCAAGTCGAGGAAACGTAAGAGACTAAAGAGCACAGTGTGTTGCTCCCCTGGACTTTGGCTTGAAGTCGAGGAAACGTAAGAGACTAAAGAGCACAGTGTGTGTCTCCCCTGGACTTTGGCTTCAAGACGAGGAAACGTAAGAGACTAAAGAGCACAGTGTGTTGCTCCCCTGGACTTTGGCTTCAAGTCGAGGAAACGTAAGAGACTAAAGTGCACAGTGTGTTGCTCCCCTGGACTTTGGCTTGAAGTCGAGGAAACGTAAGAGACTAAAGAGCACAGTGTGTTGCTCCCCTGGACTTTGGCTTCAAGTCGAGGAAACGTAAGAGACTAAAGAGCACAGTGTGTTGCTCCCCTGGACTTTGGCTTGAAGTCGAGGAAACGTAAGAGACTAAAGAGCACAGTGTGTTGCTCCCCTGGACTTTGGCTTCAAGTCGAGGAAACGTAAGAGACTAAAGAGCACAGTGTGTTGCTCCCCTGGACTTTGGCTTCAAGTCAAGGAAACGTAAGAGACTAAAGAGCACAGTGTGTTGCTCCCCTGGACTTTGGCTTGAAGTCGAGGAAACGTAAGAGACTAAAGAGCACAGTGTGTGTCTCCCCTGGACTTGGCTTCGAAGTCGAGGAAACGTAGACTAAAGAGCACAGTGTGTTGCTCCCCTGGACTTTGGCTTCAAGTCGAGGAAACGTAAGAGCAAAGAGCACAGTGTGTTGCTCCCCTGGACTTTGGCTTGAAGTCGAGGAAACGTAAGAGACTAAAGAGCACAGTGTGTTATTCCTGGACTTTGGCTTCAAGTCGAGGAAACGTAAGAGACTAAAGAGCACAGTGTGTTGCTCCCTCTGGACTTTGGCTTCAAGTCGAGGAAACGGTAAGAGACCAAAGAGCACAGTGTGTTGCTCCCCTGGACTTTGGGCTTCAAGTCGAAGAAACGTAAGAGACTAAAGAGCACAGTGCGTTGCCCCTGGATTTGGTCGTCGACAAACGTAAGAGACCGCGCACAGTGTGTGTTGCTCCCCCGGACTTTGGCTTCAAGTCGAGGAAACGTAAGAGACTAAAGAGCACAGTGTGTTGCTCCCCCGACTTTGGCTTCAAGTCGAGGAAACGTAAGAGACTAAAGAGCACAGTGGTTCTTGGACTTTGGCTTCAAGTCGAGGAAACGTAAGAGACTAAAGTACAGTGTGTTGCTCCCCTGGACTTTGGCTTGAAGTCGAGGAAACGTAAGAGACTAAAGAGCACAGCGTTGCTCCCCTGGACTTTGGCTTGAAGTCGAGGAAAATTCGAAGAGACTAAAGAGCACAGTGTGTTGGCTCCCCTGACTTTTGGCTTCAAGTCGAGGAAACGTAAGAGACTAAAGAGCACAGTAAGTTGCCTCTGACTTTAGCTTCAAGTCGAGAAACGTAAGAGACTAAAGAGCACAGTGTGTTGCTCCCGACTTTGGCTTCAAGTCGAGGAAACGTAAGAGACTAAAGAGCACAGTGTGTTGCCCCCGGACTTCGGCTTCTCAAGTCGAGGAAACGCGGTAGACTAAAGAGTGCAGTGTGTTGCTCCTCTGGACTTTGGCTTCAAGTCGAGGAAACGTAAGAGACTAAAGTGCCAGTGTGTTGCTCCCCCGACTTGGCTTGGAAGTCGAGGAACGTAAGAGACTAAAGAGCACAGTGTGTTGCTCCCCTGGACTTTGCTTGAGGTCGAGGAAACGTAAGAGACTAAAGAGCACAGTGTGTTGCCCCTGGACTTCAGCCTTCAAGTCGAGGAAAACGTAAGACTAAAGAGCACAGTGTGTTGCTCCCCTGGACTTTGGCTTCAAGTCGAGGAAACGTAAGAGACTAAAGAGCACAGTGTGTTGCTCCCCTGGACTTTGGCTTCAAGTCGAGGAAACGTAAGAGACTAAAGAGCACAGTGTATGGCTCCCCTGGACTTTGGCTTCAAGTCGAGGAAACGTAAGAGACTAAAGAGCACAGTGTGTTGCTCCCGGACTTTGGCTTCAAGTCGAGGAAACGCAAGAGACCAAAGAGCACAGGTGTTGGTTCTCCTGGACTTTGGCTTCAAGTCGAGAACAAAGAGACTGAAGAGCACAGTGTGTTGCTTCCCCTGGACTTTGGCTTCAAGTCGAGGAAACGTAAGAGACTACAGAGCACAGTGTGTTGCTCCATGACTTTGGCTTCAAGTCGAGAACGTAAGAGACTAAAGAGCACAGTGTGTTGCTCCCATGGACTTGGCTTCAAGTCGAGGAAACGTAAGAGACTAAAGAGCACAGTGTGTTGCCCCTGGACTTTGGGCTTCAAGTTTGAGAAACAAGAGACCAGCAAGTGCACAGTGTGTTGCTCCCTCTGGACTTGGCTTCAAGTCGAGGAAACGTAAGAGACTAAAGAGCATGAGTAAAGTGCTCCCATGACTTTGGCTTCAAGTCGAGGAAACGTAAGAGGACCAAAGAGCACAGTGTGTTGCTCCCCTGGGACTTTGGCTTCCGTTTTCTCTGAGGAAACCAGTAAGAGACTAAAGAGCACAGTGTGTTGCTCCCCTGGACTTTGCCTCCAAGTCGAGGAACAAGAGAGACTAAAGTGCAAAAGACAAAGTGGTTCTCTGGACTTTTAAGCCAAGTCGAGGGAAACGGGAGAGACTAACAGTGACAAGTTAGTGGCATGTTCTCTGGGACTTTGGCTTCAAGTCAGAGAAACGTAAGAGACCAAAGAGCACAGTGGTGTTGCTCCCCCTGGACTTCTAGCTTCAAGTCGAGGAAACGCAGAGATTGAAGAGCACAGTGTGTTGCTCCCCTGGACTTTGGCTTCAAGTCGAGGAAACGTAAGAGACTAAAGAGCACAGTGTGTTGCTCCCCTGGACTTTGGCTTCAAGTCGAGGAAACGTAAGAGATCAAGAGCACAGTGTGTTGCTCCCCCGACTTTTGGTCAACAGGAGAATGCAGAGACTAAAGGCACAGTGTTGCTCTGGACTTTGGCTTGAAGTCGAGGAAACGTAAGAGACTAAAGAGCACAGCAGGCGTTCTTGGACTTGGGTTTTCAAGTCGAGGAAACGTAAGAGACTAAAGAGCACAGTGTTGCCCCTGGACTTTGCCTTCAAGTCGAGGAAACGTAAGAGACTAAAGAGCACAGTGTGTTGCTCCCCTGGACTTTGCAGCTTCCAAGCTTCATAAAACCAGGAGACCAATACACAGTGTGTTGCTCTGCACTTTGGCTTCGTCGAGGAAACGGGGAGACTGGGCACAAGAGCACAGTGTGTTGCTCCCCTGACCTTGGCTTCAAGTCGAGGAAACGAAGACTAAAGAGCACAGTGTGTTGCTCCCCTGGACTTTGGCTTCCAAGCTCGAGGAAACCGTAAGAGACTAAAGGAGCACAGTGTGTTGCTCCCCTGGACTTTGGCTTCAAGTCGAGGAAACGTAAGAGACCAAAGAGTGATGCCAGTGTGTTGTCTCCCCGGACTTTTACCGTCGAGGAAACCGTATGAGACTAAAGAGCACAGTGTGTTGCTCCCCCGGACTTTTGGCTGAAGTCGAGGAAACGTAAGACCAAAGAGCACATGGTGTTGCTCCCCTGGACTCTTGGCTCTTCAAGTCGAGGAAACGTAAGAGACCAAAGTGCAGCACAGTGCCGCCTCTGGACTCGCTTCAAGTCGAGGAAACGTAAGAGACTAAAGAGCACAGTGTGTTGCTCCCCTGACTTTGGCTTGAAGTCGAGGAAAACCAAGACTAAAGAGCACAGTGTGTTGCTCCCCCGGACTTTGGCTTAAAGTCGAGGAAAACGTAAGAGACTAAAGAGCACAGTGTGTTGTTCTTGACCAGCTTCAAGTCGAGGAAACGTAAGAGACCGAAGTGCACAGTGTGTTGCTCCCCCGACTCTGCTTCAAGTCGAGGAAACGTGGGAGACCAAAGAGCACAGGTACAGCCCCCTGGACTTACCAGTCGAGGAAACGCAAGAGACTACAGAGTGCAGTGGTTGCCCCGACTTGGTCAAGTCGAGGAAACGTAAGAGACCAAAGCATACGTAAGGCTCTGGACTCAGCTCAAGTTTGAGAAACAAGAGACTAAAGACACAGTGTGTTGCTCCCCCTGACCTTTGGCTTCAAGTCGATAAATGCAAGAGACTAAAGCTGACACAGTGTGTTGCTCCCCTGGACTGGCTTCTCAAGTCAGAGGGAACAAGAGACTAAAGTGCAGTGTGTTGTCTCTGGACTTGGCTCAAAGTCGAGAATGCAGAGACTTAAAGAGCACAGTGTTGCTCCCCTGGACTTTGGCTTCAAGTCGAGGAAACGTAAGAGACTAAAGACATGAAAGGTTCTCCTGGACTTTGCCTTCAAGTCGAGGAAACGTAAGAGACTAAAGTGCACAGTGTGTTGCTCCCACTTTGGCCGAAGTCGAGAATGTAAGTATCAAAGACACAGTGTGTTGCTCCCTGGACTTTGGCTTCAAGTTTAGAGGAAACGTAGTGACCAAAGTACAGTGTGTTGCTCCCGACTTTTGGTCAGTCGAGGAAACGTAAGAGACTAAAGAGCACAGTGGTTTTTTTATTCCCCTGGACTTTGGCTTCTGTCAGAGGAAACCAAGAGACTAAAGAGTGACAGTAAGTCATGGTTCTCTGGACTTTGGCTTCAAGTCGAGGAAACGTGAAGAGACTAAAGAGCACAGTGTGTTGCTCCCCTGGACCTTTGGCTTCAAGTCGAGGAAACGTAAGAGACTAAAGAGCACAGTGTGTTGCTCCTGGACTTGGCTCAAGCCGAGGAACGTAACATAGACTAAAGAGCACAGTGTGTTGCTCCCCCGACTTTGGCTTCAAGTCGAGGAAACGTAAGAGACTAAAGAGCACAGTGTGTTGCTCCCCTGGACTTTGCCTTAAGTCGAGGAAACGTAAGAGACTAAAGAGTACAGTGTGTTGCTCCCCCGACTCAGCTCAAGTCGAGGAAACCGTAAGAGACTAAAGAGCACAGTAAAGGTCTTCCGGACTTTTGGCTTCAAGTCGAGAAACGTAAGAGACTAAAGTGCACAGGTAAGTGCCCCCCTGGACTTTGGCTTCAAGTCGAGGAAACGTAAGAGACTAAAGAGCACAGTGTGTTGCTCCCCTGGACTTTTGGCTTCAAGTCGAGGAACGTAAGAGACTAAAGTGTACAGTGTGTTGCTCCCCTGGACTTTGGCTTCAAGTCGAGGAAACGTAAGAGACTAAAGTGCACAGTGTGTTGCTCCCCTGGACTTTGGCTTCAAGTCGAGGAAACGTAAGAGACTAAAGAGCACAGTGTGTTGCTCCCTGGACTTTGGCTTTCCAAGTCGAGGAAATGGAAGAGACTAAAGAGCACAGTGTGTTGCTCCCCTTGACTTTGGCTTCAAGTCGAGGAAACGTAAGAGACTAAAGAGCATGAAAAAAGGCCTCCCGACTTTGGCTCAAGTCGAGGAAACGTAAGAGACTAAAGAGTACAGTGTGTTGCTCCCCTGGACTTTGGCTTCAAGTCGAGGAAACGTAAGAGACTAAAGAGCACAGTGTGTTGCTCCCTGGACTTTGGCTTCAAGTCGAGGAAACGTAAGAGACTAAAGAGCACAGTGTGTTGCTCCCCTGGACTTTGGCTTCAAGTCGAGGAAACGTAAGAGACTAAAGAGCACAGTGTGTTGCTCCCCTGGACTTTGGCTTCAAGTCGAGGAAACGTAAGAGACTAAAGAGCACAGTGTGTTGCTCCCGACTTTGGCTTCAAGTCGAGGAAACGTAAGAGACTAAAGTGCACAGTGTGTTGCTCTGGACTTTGGCTTGAAGTCGAGGAAACGTAAGAGACTAAAGAGCACAGTGTGTTGCTCCCCTGGACTTTGGCTTCAAGTCGAGGAAACGTAAGAGACTAAAGTGCACAGTGTGTTGCTCCCCTGGACTTTGGCTTGAAGTCGAGGAAACGTAAGAGACTAAAGAGCACAGTGTGTTGCTCCTGGACTTTGGCTTCAAGTCGAGGAAACGTAAGAGACCAAAGAGCACAGTGTGTTGCCCCGGACTTTGGCTTCAAGTCGAGGAAACGTAAGAGACTAAAGAGCACAGTGTGTTGCTCCTTGGACTTGGCCTCTGTCGATAAACGTAAGAGACTAAAGAGCACAGTGTTACTCCCCTGGACTTTGGCTTCAAGTCGAGGAAACGGGTGACTAAAGAGCACAGTGTGTTGCTCCCCTGGACTTTGGCTTCAAGTCGAGGAAACGTAAGAGACTAAAGAGCACAGTGTGTTGCTCCCCTGGACTTTGGCTTCAAGTCGAGGAAACGTAAGAGACTAAAGAGACAGTGTGTTGCTCCTGGACTTTGGCTTCAAGTTTGGTGAAACGTAAGAGACTAAAGAGCACAGTGTGTTGCTCCCCTGGACTTTGGCTTCAAGTCGAGGAAACGTAAGAGACTAAAGAGCACAGGTAAGTTGCTCCCGACTTTGGCTTCAAGTCGAGGAAACGTAAGAGACTAAAGAGCACAGTGTGTTGCTCCCCTGGACTTTGGCTTCAAGTCGAGGAAACGTAAGAGACTAAAGAGCACAGTGTGTTGCTCCCCTGGACTTTTGGCTTCAAGTCGAGGAAACGTAAGAGACCAAAGTGCACAGTGTGTTGCTCCCATGGACCGGGCTGAAGTCGAGGAAACGTAAGAGACCAAAGAGCACAGTGTGTTGCTCCCCTGGACTTTGGCTTCAAGTCGAGAAACGTAAGAGACCAAAGAGCACAGTGTGTTGCTCCCCTGACTTTGGCTTCAAGTCGAGGAAACTCTAAGAGACCAAGAGCACAGTGTGTTGCTCCCCTGGACTTTACCAAGTCGAGGAAACGTAAGAGACTAAAGAGCACAGTGTTGCTCCCCTGGACTTTGGCTTGAAGTCGAGGAAACGTAAGAGACTAAAGAGCACAGTGTGTTGCTCCCCGACTTTGGCTTGAAGTCGAGGAAACGTAAGAGATCAAAGAGCACAGTGTGTTGCTCCCCTGGACTTTGGCTTCAAGTCGAGGAAACGCAAGAGACTAAAGAGTACAGTGTGTTGCTCCCCTGGACCAGCTCAAGTCGAGGAAACGTAAGAGACTAAAGAGCACAGTGTGTTGCTCCCCCGGACTTTGGCTTCAAGTCGTGGAAACGTAAGAGACTAAAGAGCAGTGTGTTGCTCCCCTGGACTTTGGCTTCAAGTCGAGGAAACGTAAGAGACTAAAGAGCACAGTGTGTTGCTCCCCTGGACTTTGGCTTCAAGTCGAGGAAACGTAAGAGACTAAAGAGCACAGTGTGTTGCTCCCCTGGACTTTGGCTTCAAGTCGAGGAAACGAAGAGAATGCAAAGAGCACAGTGTGTTGCTCCCCTGGACTTTGGGCTTCAAGTCGTGAGGGAACGTAAGAGACTAATGCACAGTGTGTTGCTCCCCTGGACTTTGGCTTCAAGTCGAGGAAACGCAAGAGACTAAAGAGCACAGGTGCGCCACCTCTGATCTTTGCCTTCAAGTTTGAGAAACGTAAGAGACTAAAGAGCACAGTGTGTTTTGCTCCTCCGGACTTTGGCTTCAAGTCGAGGAAACGTAAGACTAAAGTACAGTGTGTTGCTCCCCTGGACTTTGGCTTGAAGTCGAGGAAACGTAAGAGACTAAAGAGCACAGTGTGTTGCTCCCCTGGACTTTGGCTTCAAGTCGAGGAAACGTAAGAGACTAAAGTGCACAGCAAGTGCTCCCCCTGGACTCGGCTTCAAGTCGGAGGAAACCGTAAGAGACTAAAGAGCAACAGTGTGTTGCTCCCCCGACTACCGGAAGCCGAGGAAAACGTAAGAGACTAAAGAGCACAGTGTTGCTCCCCTGGACTTTGGCTTGAAGTCGAGGAAACGTAAGAGACCAAAGAGCACAGTGTTGCTCCCCTGGACTTTGGCTTCAAGTCGAGGAAACGTAAGAGACTAAAGAGCATAGTGTGTTGCTCCCCTGGACTTTGGCTTCGAAGTCGAGGGAACGTAAGAGACTAAAGTGCACAGTGTGTTGCTCCCCTGGACTTTGGCTTCAAGTCGAGGAAACGCAGAGACTAAAGAGCACAGTGTGTTACCCTGGACTTTGGCTTCAAGTCGAGGAAACGCGTAAGAGACTAAAGAGCAGTGTTTATTCTCTGACTTTGGCTTCAAGTCGAGGTGTAAGATTGGGGCAATGTAAGCGTTCGGACTTTGGCTTGGAAGTCGAGGAAACGTAAGAGACTAAAGAGCACAGTGTTGCTCCCCCGGACTTTGGCTTCGGTCGAGGAAACGTAAGGAGATTGTGCGTACAGTAAAGTTGCTCCCCTGGACTTTGGCTTGAAGTCGAGGAAACGTAAGAGACTAAAGAGCACAGTGTTTTGCCCCGGACTTGGCTTCAAGTCGAGGAAACGTAAGAGACCAGCGAGCACACAGTGTTGCTCCCGACCTTGGTCAAGTCGAGAAACGTAAGGACGAAGAGCACAAAAAGGCTCCCTGGACTTCGGCTTCAAGTCGAGGAAACGTAAGAGACTAAAGAGCACAGTGTGTTGCTCCCCTGGACTTTGGCTTCAAGTCGAGGAAACGTAAGAGACTAAAGAGCACAGTGTGTTGCTCCCGACTTTGGCTTCAAGTCGAGGAAACGTAAGAGACTAAAGAGCATAAAATGTTGCTCCCCCGGACTTTGGCTTCAAGTTTATGAAACGTAAGAGATTAAGAGCACAGTGTGTTGCCTCTGGACTTTGGCTTCAAGTCGAGGAAAC
Source organism: Ascarosepion bandense (assembly GCA_037127315.1). Lineage (NCBI taxonomy): Eukaryota > Metazoa > Mollusca > Cephalopoda > Sepiida > Sepiidae > Ascarosepion > Ascarosepion bandense. The sequence continues at coordinate 2,622,565 of JBBBDQ010000763.1, forward strand.
GACGGGAAGATGGCCATGTGTTGCTCCCCTGGACTTTGGCTTCAAGTCGAGGAAACGTAAGAGACCAGCGTACAGGTGTTGCTCGGACTTCGGCTTGAAGTCGAGGAAACGTAAGAGACTAAAGAGCACAGTGTGTTGCTCCCCTGGACTTAGCTCAAGTCGAGGAAACGTAAGAGACTAAAGTGCACAGTGTGTTGCTCCCATGGACTTTTCGGCTTGAAGTCGAGGAAACGTAAGAGACTAAAGAGCACAGTGTGTTGCCCCTGGACTTTGGCTTCAAGTCGAGAAACGTAAGAGACTAAAGAGCACAGTGTGTTGCTCCCCGACTTTGGGGTGCCTCAAATGAGGAAACCCAAGAGACTAAAGAGCACAGTGTGTTGCTCCTGACTTTGGCTTGAAGTCGAGGAACAAGAGATCAAAGAGCACAGTGTGTTGCTCCCCCTGGACTTTGGCTTGAAGTCGAGGAATGTAAGAGACTAAAGAGCACAAAGTTGCTCCCCTGGACTTTGGCTTGAAGTCGAGGAAACGTAAGAGACTAAAGAGCACAGTGTGTTGCTCCCCCTGGACTTGGTCAAAGTCATGAGGAAACGAAGAGAGAACTGAAGAGTACAGTGTGTTGCTCCCCTGGACTTTGGCTTCAAGTCGAGGAAACGTAAGAGACTAAAGAGCACAGTGTGTTGCTCCCCCGACTTTGGCTTCAAGTCGTGGAAACGTAAGAGACTAAAGAGCACAGTGTGTGTTGCTCCCCTGGACTTTGGCTTCAAGTCGAGGAAACGTAAGAGACTAAAGAGCACAGTGTGTTGCTCCCCTGGACTTTGGCTTCAAGTCGAGGAAACGTAAGAGACTAAAGAGCACAGTGTTGCTCCGGACTTTGGCTTCCAAGTCGAGGAAACGTAAGAGACTAAAGAGCACAGTGTGTTGTTCCCCTTGGACTTTGGCTTCAAGTCGAGGGGAATGTAAGAGACTAATGTGCACAGTGTGTTGCCCTCTGGCACTTTATTTCAGCCGAGGAAACGTAAGAGACTAAAGAGCACAGTGTGTTGCTCCCCCTGGACTTTGGCTTCCAGCCGAGGAAACGTAAGAGACTAAAGAGCACAGTGTGTTTTGCTCCCCTGACTTTGGCTTCAAGTTTGAGGAAACGTAAGAGACTAAAGTGCACAGTGTGTTGCTCCCCTGGACTTTAGCTTCTGAAGTCGAGGAAAACGTAAGAGACTACGAGCACAGAAGCGTTCCTGACCTTTGGCTTCAAGTCGAGGAAACGTAAGAGACTAAAGTGCACAGTGTGTTGCTCCTGACTTTGGCTTCAAGTCGAGGAAACGGGCAGACCAAAGAGCACAGTGTGTTGTTCTGACCTTTGGCTTGAAGTCGAGGAAACGTAAGAGATCGAAGAGCACAGTGTAAGGCTCCCCTGGACTTTGGCTTGAAGTCGAGGAAACGTAAGAGACTAAAGAGCACAGTGTGTTGCTCCCCTGGACTTTGGCTTCAAGTCGAGGAAACGTAAGAGACTAAAGAGACAGTGTGTTGCCCTTGACTTTGGCTTCAAGTCGAGAACGTAAGAGACTGGGCAGTAATAGTGTGTTGCTCCCCTGGACTTTGGCTTCAAGTCGAGGAAACGTGGCAGACTAAAGAGCACAGTGTGTTACCTCCCGGTTCTTGTCAAGTCGAGGAAACGTAAGAGACTAAAGAGCACAGTGTGTTTTGCTCCCTGGACTTTGGCTTCAAGTCGAGAACAAGAGACTGGGCGCACAGTGTGTTGCTCCCCTGGACTTTGGCTTAAAGTCGAGGAAACGTAAGAGACTAAAGAGCACAGTGTGTTGCTCCCCTGACTTTGGCTTCAAGTCGAGGAAACGTGTGAGGTAGACCAGTGCACAGTGTGTTGCCCTGGACTTTGGCTTGAAGTCGAGAAACAAGAGACTAAAGAGCACAGTGTTTTGCTCCCCTGGACTTTTGCTTCAAGTCGAGGAAATGTAAGAGACTAAAGAGGCGTGTGTTGTTTCCTCTGGACTTTGGCTTCAAGTCGAGGAACGTGGGAGACTAAAGAGCACAGTGTGTTGCTCCCCTGACTTTGGCTTGGTCGTGAGGAAACGTAAGAGACTAAAGAGCACAGTGTGTTGCTCCCCTGACTTTGGCTTCAAGTCGAGGAAACGTAAGAGACTAAAGAGCACAGTGTGTTGCTCCCCTGGACTTTGGCTTCAAGTCGAGGAAACGTAAGAGACTAAAGAGCACAGTGTGTTGCTCCCGGGACTTTGGCTTCAAGTCGAGGAACAAGAGATTAAGAGCACAGTAAGTTGTTCCCCTGACTTTGGCTTCAAGTCGAGGAAACGTAAGAGACTAAAGAGCACAGTGTGTTGCCCTGGACTTTGGCTTCAAGTCGAGAAACCAAGAGACTGAAGTGCAGTGTTGCTCCCCTGGACTTTGGCTTGAAGTCGAGGAAACGTAAGAGACTAAAGAGCACAGTGTGTTGCTCCCCTGGACTTTGGCTTCAAGTCGAGGAAATGTATGAGACTAAAGAGCACAGTGTGTTGCTCCTGACTTTGGCTTCAACTCGAGGAAACGTAAGAGACTAAAGAGCACAGTGTGTTGCTCCCCTGGACTTTGGCTTGAAGTCGAGGAAACGTAAGAGACTAAAGAGCACAGTGTGTTGCTCCCCTGGACTTTGGCTTCAAGTCGAAGTTAAAACGTAAGAGACTAAAGAGCACAGTGTGTTGCTCCCGACTTTGGCTTCAAGTCGAGGAAACGTAAGAGACTAAAGAGCACAGTGTGTTGCTCCCGACTTTGGCTTCAAGTCGAGGAAACGTAAGAGACTAAAGAGCACAGTGTGTTGCTCCCTTTGGACTTTGGTCGGTGTCGAGGAAACGTAAGAGACCAGTGTGCACAGTGTGTTGCTCCCTGGACTTTGGCTTGAAGTCGAGGAAACGTAAGAGACTAAAGAGCACAGTGTGTTGCTCCCCTGGACTTTGGCTTCAAGTCGAGGAAACGTAAGAGACTAAAGTGCACAGTGTGTTGCTCCCCTGGACTTTGGCTTGAAGTCGAGGAAACGTAAGAGACTAAAGAGCACAGTGTGTTGCTCCCCTGGACTTTGGCTTCAAGTCGAGGAAACGTAAGAGACTAAAGAGCACAGCAAGTTGCTCCCCCGACTTTGGCTTCAAGTCGAGGAAAACGTAAGAGACTAAAGAGCACAGTGTGTTGCTCCCCTGGACTTTGGCTTCAAGTCGAGGAGAAACGTAAGAGACTAAAGAGCACAGTGTTGCTCCCCTGGACTTTGGCTTCAAGTCGAGGAAACGTAAGAGACTAAAGAGCACAGTGTGTTGCTCCCCTGGACTTTGGCTTCAAGTCGAGGAAACGTAAGAGACTAAAGAGCACAGTGTGTTGCTCCCCCGACCTTTGGCTTCAAGTCGAGGAAACGTAAGAGACTAAAGAGCACAGTGTGTTGCTCCCATGGACTTTGGCTTCAAGTCGAGGAAACGTAAGAGACTAAAGAGCAGCGTGTTGCTCCCCTGGACTTTGGCTTCAAGTCGAGGAAACGTAAGAGACTAAAGAGCACAGTGTGTTGCTCCCCTGGACTTTGGCTTCAAGTCGAGGAAACGTAAGAGACTAAAGTGCACAGTGTGTTGCTCCCCTGGACTTTTTGGCTTGAAGTCGAGGAAACGTAAGAGACTAAAGAGCACAGTGTGTTGCTCCCCTGGATTTTGGCTTCAAGTCGAGGAACGTAAGAGACTAAAGAGCACAGTGTGTTGCTCCCCTGGACTTTGGCTTCAAGTCGAGGAAACGTAAGAGACTAAAGTGCACAGTGTGTTGCTCCCCTGGACTTTGGCTTCGAAGTCGAGGAAACGTAAGAGACTAAAGAGCACAGTGTGTTGCTCCCCTGGACTTTGGCTTCAAGTCGAGGAAACGTAAGAGACTAAAGAGCACAGTGTACTCCCCTGGACTTTGGCTTCAAGTCGAGGAAACGTAAGAGACTAAAGAGCACAGTGTGTTGCCCCTGGACTTTGGCTTCAAGTCGAGGAAACGTAAGAGACTAAAGTGCACAGTGTGTTGTTCTGGACTTTGGCTTCAAGTCGAGGAAACGTAAGAGACTAAAGAGCACAGTGTGTTGCTCCCCTGGACTTTGGCTTGAAGTCGAGGAAACGTAAGAGACTAAAGAGCGCTAGTGTGTTGCTCCCCTGGACTTTGGCTTGGAAGTCGAGAAACGTAAGAGACTAAAGAGCACAGTGTGTTGCTCCCCCGGACTTTGGCTTCAAGTCGAGGAAACGTAAGAGACTAAAGTGCCCAGTGTGTTGCTCCCCTGGACTTTGGCTTCAAGTCGAGGAAACCGTAAGAGACTAAAGAGCACAGTGTGTTGCTCCTGGACTTTGGCTTGAAGTCGAGGAAACGTAAGAGACTAAAGGTTAAGGCCAGTGTGTTGCTCCTTGACTTTGGCTTCAAGTCGAGGAAACGTAAGAGACTAAAGAGCACAGTGTGTTGCTCCCCTGGACTTTGGCTTCAAGTCGAGGAAACGTAAGAGACTAAAGTGCACAGTGTGTTGCTCCCGACTTTGGCTTGAAGTCGAGGAAACGTAAGAGACTAAAGAGCACAGTAAAAGTTGCTCCCCTGGACTTTGGGCTTCAAGTCGAGGAAACGTAAGAGACTAAAGTGCACAGTGTGTTGCTCCCCTGGAATTTGGCTTCAAGTCGAGGAAACGTAAGAGACTAAAGAGCACAGTGTGTTGCTCCCCTGGACTTTGGCTTGAAGTCGAGGAAACGTAAGAGACTAAAGAGCACAGTGTGTTGGTCCCCTGGACTTTGGCTTCAAGTCGAGGAAACGTAAGAGACTAAAGAGCACAGTGTGTTGCTCCCCTGACTTTGGCTTCAAGTCGAAGAAACGTAAGAGACTAAAGAGCACTGTGTGTTGCTCCCCTGGACTTTGGCTTCAAGTCGAGGAAACGTAAGAGACTAAAGAGCACAGTGTGTTGCTCCCCTGGACTTTGGCTTGAAGTCGAGGAAACGTAAGAGACTAAAGAGCACAGTGTGTTGCTCCCCTGGACTTCTTGGCTTCAAGTCGAGGAAACGTAAGAGACCAGCGCACAGTGTGTTGCTCCCTGGACTTTGGCTTGAAGTCGAGGAAACGTAAGAGACTAAAGAGCACAGCGTGTTGCTCCCCTGGACTTTGGCTTCAAGTCGAGGAAACAAGAGACTAAAGAGCACAGTGTGTTGCCCCTGGACTTTGGCTTCAAGTCGAAGAAACGTAAGAGACTAAAGAGCACCAAAAAGGCTCTGGACTTTGGCTTCAAGTCGAGGAAACGTAAGAGACTAAAGAGCACAGTGTGTTGCCCCTGGACTTTGGCTTCAAGTCGAGGAAACGTAAGAGACTAAAGAGCACAGTGTGTTGCTCCCCTGGACTTTGGCTTCAAGTCGAGGAAACGTAAGAGACCAAAGTGCACAGTGTGTTGCTCCCCTGGACTTTGGCTTGAAGTCGAGGAAACGTAAGAGACTAAAGAGCACAGTGTGTTGCTCCCCCGGACTTTGACTTGAAGTCGAGGAAACGTAAGAGACTAAAGTGAGCACAGTGTGTTGCTCCCCTGGACTTTGGCTTCAAGTCGAGGAAATGTAAGAGACTAAAGAGCACAGTGTGTTGCCCCTGGACTTTGGCTTCTCAAGTCGAGGAAACGTAAGAGACTAAAGTGCACAGTGTGTTGCTCCCCTGGACTTTGGCTTCAAGTCGAGGAAACGTAAGAGGCTAAAGACACGTGTGTTGCCCCCTGGACTTTGGCTTCAAGTCGAGGAAACGTAAGAGACTAAAGAGCACAGTGTGTTGCTCCCCTGGACTTTGGCTTCAAGTCGAGGAAACGTAAGAGACTAAAGTGCACAGTGTGTTGCTCCCCCGGACTTTGGCTTGAAGTCGAGGAAACGCGAGACTAAAGAGCACAGTGTGTTGCTCCTGACTTTGGTCAAGTCGAGGAAACGTAAGAGACTAAAGAGCACAGTGTGTTGCTCCCGATTCTGGCTTGAAGTCGAGGAAACGTAAGAGACTAAAGAGCACAGTGTGGCGTTCCCCGACTTTGGCTTCAAGTCGAGGAAACGTAAGAGACTAAAGAGCACAGTGTTGCTCCCCTGGACTTGGCTTCAAGTCGAGGAAACGGGAGACTAAAGTGCCCAGTGTGTTGCTCCCTGGACTTTGGTTTCAAGTCGAGGAAACGTAAGAGACTAAAGAGCACAGTGTGTTGCCCTGGACTTTGGCTTCAAGTCGAGGAAACGTAAGAGACTAAAGAGCACAGTGTGTTGCTCCCCCACTTGGCCGAAGTCGAGGAACAAGACTAAAGAGCACAGTGTGTTGCTCCCGACTTTTGGCTTCAAGTCGAGGAAACGTAAGAGACTAAAGAGCACAGTGTGTTGCTCCCCTGGACTTTGGCTTCAAGTCGAGGAAACGTAAGAGACTAAAGTGCCCAGTGTGTTGCTCCCCTGGACTTTGGCTTCAAGTCGAGGAAACGTAAGAGACTAAAGAGCACAGTGTGTTGCTCCCCTGGACTTTGGCTTCAAGTCGTGAGAAACGTAAGAGACTAAAGTGCACAGTGTGGCGTTCTGGACTTTGGCTTGAGAAGTCGAGGAAACGTGTAAGAGACTAAAGAGCACAGTGTGTTGCTCCCCTGGACTTTGGCTTCAAGTCGAGGAAACGTAAGAGACTAAAGAGCACAGTGTGTTGCTCCCTGACTTTGGCTTCAAGTCGAGGAAACGTAAGAGACTAAAGAGCACAGTGTGTTGCTCCCCGGGACTTTGGGCTTCAAGTCGAGGAAATGTAAGAGACTAAAGAGCACAGTGTGTTGCTCCCTGGACTTTGGCTTGAAGTCGAGGGAAACGTAAGAGACTAAAGAGCACAGTGTGTTGCCTCGGGACTTTGGCTTGAAGTCGAGGAAACGTAAGAGACTAAAGAGCACAGCGGTTGCTCCCCTGGACTTTGGCTTCAAGTCGAGGAAACGTAAGAGACTAAAGAGCACAGTGTGTTGCTCCCCTGGACTTTGGCTTCAAGTCGAAGAAACGTAAGAGACTAAAGAGCACTGTGTGTTGCTCCCCTGGACTTTGGCTTCAAGTCGAGGAAACGTAAGAGACTAAAGAGCACAGTGTGTTGCTCCCCCTGGACTTTGGCTTCAAGTCGAGGAAACGTAAGAGACTAAAGAGCACAGTGTGTTGCTCCCCTGGACTTTGGCTTCAAGTCGAGGAAACGTAAGAGACTAAAGAGCACAGTGTGTTGCTCCCCTGGACTTTGGCTTCAAGTCGAGGAAACGTAAGAGACTAAAGTGCACAGTGTGTTGCTCCCCTGGACTTTGGCTTGAAGTCGAGGAAACGTAAGAGACTAAAGAGCACAGTGTGTTGCTCCCCTGGACTTTGGCGTCAGCCATGCTGATAGAAAGCAGAAAAAGTTCTGTGTGGTGTTTAAATGAGAGCCGTTTTGTTTTGGAGTGGTTAAAATTTACAAGCCTAGTCGCAGGGTAATTTTAATGAATATTTTTTTTAAATCCACATCCAATAAGCCGGAAATTACGGTACTGATCTGTCTCGACGCAGCTTAACTCACCGTGATGGGACGAGAACCGGTTTATTCACCGTCATGTGGCAATAGTCTCTTATCTTATCTGACATATATAAGACGAAAGGAAAGACTTTACGTATGATTTTACTTACATGACGCGATCGTTGACACCTGCAACTTCCTTGGACACACTTTCCTCGATTAGAACACACTTCAGTCTTGCCACTATTAAAAATAAAATATTATAAACAAATTATAGCGATCATATTATTAAGATTTAGAAAGTTTATTTTGAAAATATTTAAAATAGAAAAATTATCCTATGACTCAACTGGTGATTTAATATATAGGTTAATAAATAAAATTCACTGTTCAGATATCATTTCTCTACTTTGAGTTGCCAGAAGTTTTCATCCACGTGCCAAGGAAGTAGATTGTAAAAATGAATTTATTGACATAATTTAAGTCACGTTTGCAATCAAATATCCTGATTAGATGTAATCTCCGCAAAACTCAAAGTAGGGACAAAATATAAGAACATTAGATTTTATTAATTACAATTAATGACTTATCTCTTCATAATGAGCACTACATTTATAAGTACAGCTTGTCTTAAAAACGTTATATTATTTTCTCTCAACCCTCGTCGATACTTTTAGGAAAGATAAGAACAGACATAGATAGATGAAAATAGACTTAGATATACAGATAGATAAAAAAGACGGAGATAGGTAGTTACATGACAAGAATAATGGCCGATCGAAATGTATTTTGAAAAGCTATTTTAACATAGTATTCACGGAATATATTGGATGAATTTTGGTATCTAAATTTATTTATAAATGGAACTTTGTCTGTGTGTGTGTGTGTGTGTGTGTGTGTGTGTGTGTGTATGTATGTATGTTTGTCTGTGTGTGTGTCCATTACCTATAAACTCCGAAACGGCTGAATCGATTTTCTTGAAAATGTACACAGTTGTACTATAAGCGTCTGCGAGTGTTCTTAGCTAGGTTTTGTGTCGAGGTACCCCCCCATAAATATCGAAAATCGATAATCGAAAAAATCGGGTTATAGAAGGAGTGGTCCGATTTTAATCAAATTTGATACACTCATAGACAAAGACATAAGAAACGGTATTCAGAAGTTTCAAGGTTTCAGTTCTTACACTAGTACAGAAAATCGATAATATATAGATATAAAAGGCAAGATGTTAGTGTGTGTATCTGTTTATCTGTCTGTACGTCCCTTATACAAATCCACAATTTTTATCCGATTCTCACCAAACTTCACACAAATATTCTTTAGACTGAGTCTGAGTTCCAGGACCATGGATCAGTTTTAAAGCTTTCCTTACACGCGAGCAACGCCGACCTATACTGCTAGTACATAATAATGTGTGCTCTTTATTAATTTTTAACTTATTTTTAGATAAAAATATTCTTGAAGCATAGAAGCTCTTAATTATGAAGATGACAAAACATGATCTTCGCTTACTTTTCTTGCATGTGTTCAAACTTGGGTACAGTGCTTCCCAAACTTCTGCCAATATCAACAGAACATGGGGAGATGGGGCTACAAGTGATCGGAGAGTACGAAGGTGGTTCCAGAAATTCCGTACTGGTGATGAGAGCCTTGAAGATGAAGAAGGTAAAGGAAGGTCATGCAGTCTTGACATCGAACAATTACAAGTAGTTGCTGATCAAAACCCACGTCAAAGTGTCAGAGAAATATCTCAGACGCTTGATGTTAGCACTGCAACAGTCTCACGCCATTTGCAGAGTATTAGCAAGATAAAAAGATCGCTAAATGGTTTCCTCATGATCTCAATGAAAATCAAAAACACTGGCGTTTTAAAGTGTGCGCGAGGCTCTTTCTGCGTAACACCAATGATACCTTTCTTGACCAAATAGTCACTTGTGATGAAAAGGGGACCCTTTATGATAACTTTGTAGCTTACGGCATATCACGTTGAATACACCGGTTCTCGTTCGATCACCGAAGTTAAGCCACGTAAACCTGGTCAGTACTTAGATGGGTGACCACTTGGGAATACCAGGCGCTGTAAGCGTTCAGTGACGGATGTGCGTTGTGGTGCAGTGGATATCGGCTTAGAAAGAGAAATCAGCGAGCCGAGTTCGAATTCCAATTGAGTACCCTGCTTTCACTTAAGCACTAGTACCCTTGGAAAAGGTATTAATCCGTCATTTTCCTCCAGTTATGGGTTAAATAACAGGATGGTGCCTGGAGGCAACCTATCTAGTGTTGGTGTCACAATTAAAACACCCTTGGTAGCCCTGGCGAAGCATCAAGTATTCAGTTACTTGACAAGATTATGAATTTTGCTACAAAAACTGCGCCAGGGTTCCAAATACGCAGGGAAAACTGGAGGGGTGTAGTGAGTTCTATCTCGGCCAAGGCCGCAAGACGACGACGATAATAACCGTAAATGACCAGGTCAATGGTATGATAGTGATGCGTTCCCTCCAAACATTTTACCAAAGCCAAAGTTGCATCAGCAAAAGATTATGGTGACTGTCTGGTGGGCTGCAATTGGTGTTTTTCATTAAGTTTTCTGAAAGCCAATCAAATAATTAATATAGAGCTTTACTGCAATCAACTTGCTGAAATGCATACACACCTGCAAAAAAATGAGACCCGCATTGGTGAATCGACGTGGTCTAATTCTGTTCCACGATAATGCACGGCCACATGTTGCAAGAACGACCTTGTAAAAATTCACAGACTTGCGATACGAGAGTTTACCAAATCCTGCGTATTCTCTATTAAACTTTCACCCACTGATTATCATTTTTAAGCCCTTAAGCTCATTTTAAAATGGTAAAACTTTTAGGTCCAAACCAGAGGTAGAATCAGCTTTCAAAGATTTCGTTCCATCACAGTCAATAACTTCTTATCAACAATGAATAAATAATCTTGTCGATCGATGGCTGAGGTGCATAGATGTTCAAGACTCGTATTTTGACTAATTTCAACATTTTTACAGTAAATTTTTGAAGAACAAAATTATACTTCTGAAATCGGCCATTATTTTTATAACAACCTAATTGATAGATAACATATTTAGATAAGAACAGATTAAAAAGATAGATAAGGAAATACTTGCACACACACATTCATATACAAATATATATAGCGAGAGAGAGAGAGAGAGAGAGAGAGAGAGAGAGGCAGACAGACAGACAGACAGACATGAAAAACTTAGAATATACATGAAAAAACAGAGATAGACAGATAGATATGAAATGACATAGATAGATAGATAGATAGATAGATAGATAGATAGATAGATAGATATGAATAGACTGAGATAGATAGGAATAGACTGAAATAGATAGATATGAATAGAGTGAGATATATAGGAATAGACTGAAATAGATAGATATGAATAGACTGAGATAGATAGGAATAGACTGAAATAGATAGATATGAATAGAGTGAGATAGATATGAATAGACTGAAATAGATAGATATGAATAGACTGAGATAGATAGGAATAGACTGAAATAGATAGATATGAATAGAGTGAGAGGAATAGACTGAAATAGATAGATATGAATAGACTGAGATAGATAGGAAGAGACTGAAACAGATAGGAAGAGACTGAAACAGATAGATAGATAGATAGATAGATATATAGATAGATAGATAGATAGATATGAACAGACATATATTTGATCAGATGAAGATAGATAGATAGATAGATAGATAGATAGATAGATAGATAGATAGATAGATAGATAACTGACTTAGACCTAGAATACAGAAAAATACCAAACTGTATATATCAAGAGAAAAACCTATAATAATGAAGACTTTACCACAGACTTTTAGATAGCATGCGCCATTAACAACATTCTGAATGCTGATTTTCAAAGCCAGTTGGGGACGAAATGCAGTTCACCTTTTTTCTTAACCATCACTTCATTCTCCAAATTCACAAAATCTGCTTTTTATAATCTGTATTTACTAAATATTGTTTTTGCATAGACCTTTAGAAATAGGTATCAAGTGATGATATAACTGAGTTTAAAGTTGTAATTTTGTGCTCGACATTATTGTCAGCAATTTGTTACCTACGGAGCCGACACCTACCTGTTTTATGTACTTTTCTATTATCAGAGTCACGTTATATCTACGTCGGTATGTGCATTATTGAAGCCTTTATGTCCTTTTGACGTCAGCTGTCCGTCATCCAATTACTCAAGGCTTACGGCCTATCACGTTGAATACACCGGTTATCGCTCGATCACCGAAGTTAAGCAACGTTGAGCCTGGACAGTACTTAGATGGGTGACGCTTGGGAATACCAGGTGCTGTATGCGTTTACTAACGGATGTACGTTGTGGTGCAGTGGATATCTGCTTGGAAAGAGAAATCGGTGAGCCGAGTTCGAATTCCAGTTGAATACCCTGTATTCACTGGTACCCTTGGGAAAGGTATTAATCCGCCCCTTCCCTCCAGTTACGGGTTAAATAACAAGAGTAGGACTTGGGGACCCTGCTCTTAAAAACAAATCCCAATGAATCTTGATACTCGAAAAGAAAAATGTATTACTGACACAAAACTTATATAAAAAAAGCAACAGTAAATTGTTGAAAGAAAAAGGTTACCAGCAATAAATAAGTTTAGTTGGCAATAAATGACCCGCCGAGGTGTTGATATGCCATAAAAACAAAACAACCAGCCAACAACCAATTACTCAAACTCGCTAGGTAAGTTACTCGTTGTTTTTCTTATGTCCCACTTGCCTTCAATCTGTATTGCGAGTATCATATTTTCCAAGCTCTCTTTCCACATTATATGCTCTAGAAATCTCAACTCCATCTTCCTGATGCTAAGTATAAGTTTCTTTTTTGTTTTATTTTCTCTAAAACTTCGTCTTTGCTTCCGTAACTGGCCGATGGTATCCGCAGCATCCTGATGTAGAAGCACATTTCTCCTGCTTCAAGTCTCTTTTCATCTGTGAAGATTGGTCAGCATTCACTGCAATATAGGTTGACTGACCTTACGTAATAATTCAATATTCAATTTCTTTGTTTCTTACGATATTTCCTGTTTCTTAATACTCTGCTTAGCGTTTGGAAAGCATATTTGGATATCCCAATGAGCCTTCTGATTTCCACAGCCCGCTATATTTTTCAAAATGTCCTCACTCCTATATCATTTAACATGCTTATTCTACGTTAGAGGTGTCTCCCAAAACAAGTTCTCATGAAAAATCTTACCCCTTTTGAAAGAAGCAAGAGATGAGTGACCAATGGATTCACCGGATATACTTCCCTCTTGCCATAAAGACTTATTCTGCTCCTTCACTCAATATTTTTTCTTTTAATCCTTTAGTCTTATTGGTGTACTGACTATTTTCCCAGAATGTGTTTCTATCACTGTGTTCTCCTGATCAAGTCTCTTTGAGGTGTTTTCATTGTTTGGGTTTCTCACTGTTGAAGGTATAGAACTAACTTTTCAGAAGCAGTCATTAAAAGATCACCTTGGTTTAATCATAACTGGATCCCTGTGGATGGACTTGAAGGGGCTTATGCTACTTTCTTTAAGTCATCTCTGTGTCGTCGGCACAGCTCTCTATCAATGATGATGCGGTACCATATTGTATCTAGCTCCTTAGTCATTATTGCTTTTTCTCATTTCTTATATATGGATTCACTTATACAGCCTTCCTTGAAAATAAAAATAGCAATGATCTTGTTCTTGTTTTCCATCTTCACGAGTCAATTCCTGTTTTATGTTTCTGAGAAATTTCATTTTTAGCTGCTCATTCGTGATTGGTAGAATTGTCCTCACTGACGGTGATAAAAAACCTTATCCATGTGTGTCTTTTTGATCCAACTTCGACAAAAATGGATCAGTTTGAGGGGCTTTGGCTATTCGTAAAAGTTTCTTCGTTTTCATCGCCAGTTCCACTTTTTCGTTGGTTCCGCTGTCGTAAGGGCTAATGTTTGTGATTGTAAAACACCACGACCACACAAAAACTTCTTGCTCTGAAATTGAGACCAACTGCCCGTGACAACTTGGTCTGGGATAACATATCTTGCAAAATAGTGCTTCAATTTGATGAGCACCGTCTTGGTACCAGTCGTGCAAAGGCGATCAATCTACCAGAAATTATTCACATTGTCCACTCAACAGAGCTAGTCTTTGCAATGAAATAGAAACAGATTCACTTTGACTTTTGCCTAGGGTCTCTCCGGAATTTTATGCCCCATAAGAGGTCCTGCAGAGTTTGCTATTTCATATCAGGTATTTTGCAATGTATTCTTTTATGCCTCTGTTCATGTTCGGCCAATATAAATGTTGTGGATTCCGGGAATGGGAACCCCACAAAATAAAGGAACAACAACCAGAATTTGAGATAGAACAATAAGTATATTAACGTAAAAGATACAAACTTGAACGCAGGTTAGTAATCCAGGAATACGATTAGTAGGAAGTATATATACAAGTCTCTGAAGTGAAGCCGTAGTGGGTTTAGTAAGTTCACGTGTGCTGTGTGATAATATCCTCGCTGAGTGGAGCTCAGAGCTACTATGAACTATGACGCTGTATTCTCGTGAAATCGCGGTATCTTCCGGTATCGCAACGGTATCTGTCGTTATCTTTCGGACTCTGGAGGATCTACCTATGACAGGAGTATATGTATACTCAAGTCGAGACCATTATCATGGAAAAAGGGCAGACCCCACAACAATATACATTCCCGTGTTCTTCAACAGCGCCCTTGTACTATTAAATGGAAGGAATTCAGTCTTTCTTTTTGAACAGCTCCTTGATTCGAGGAAGATACCGCACGGCTACCACAAAATATCAACATATCATGCCGGAAACTGAGATGCAGTCATAATTCCGATTCGAGTTCGAGATCAATTTTTTCATCTGACCATCCTTCAGACGTCTCTCCCTCCAACTCTTCCATGGATCGGTCATCTACGGTCATCATTTAAGATAGTATCATTTCTGTCACAGGGATGTACTATGCTTCTCGGATATCATTTGCACTGTTGACAACATGGAGGCCAGCCCTTGAAAGTGTATCCGCGATATACTTCTTTTTCCTTGGAGAATATAACAATGTGACATTATATCTCTGCAGGTGTGTGAACATGCTTTGAACACGTTGCCAATTCCTTTTCATTATTGCTTCAAAAAGTCTATGTTTCGCTCAGTACAGTAATTGCTGGCTTAATGTATATTGGTGAAAACGTTCACATGCGTAAACAACTGCCAGTAATTTCTTCGCTATCTGTGCGTACCGTCTGTGTCAATAAGGGCTCGACTGGTAAAAGCCAGAAGTTGGTCTTCTTCTTCTAAGCTCTTCTCAGTGGCATCATATTGAATGATCATATGTTTGTTGCAGTCATCATGCTTTAGCGTAGGTTCTCGTTCATCATCCCCTTAAACTTCTCAAATACTCCTTGTGTGCATGAAACCAAATTCACGGGATGTCTGTCTTCGTAAGGTGGCGAATTAGAGACATCCCTTTGGTGATTTGTTGTCGGAATTTTGCTAGGTAATTCACAAATCATTCTGTTGGAATCTCTTCACATCTTTTGGACGAGACATCTCTCTTACATCTTTTATCTTCTATGAATCAGGTATCACGTGACTAGCTATTATATGCCCTATGAAAGACACAAAAGTTAGTCGCAGGTCTATTTTGTAGGCGTTTAGACGTATTCCTCATTTGATGAATCTCGGTAAGACTCTATTAAATCCTTGGTCATAATCCGCTGTGGTTAATTCCATAGCTTTTCCGTCTCCCAAACACATCATTGATTCTGTTTAACACATTCTCTAAACGAGAGATTCTATCATATACTGCCTTCTGATACATTTCAGGTACTGAAGTAACTTCGAATGGTAGCACTTTCCACATATACTAGCCAAATAGAACGCTGAATGTAGACAAATGACTGTTTTCTTTATCAAGATTCGGATGCTAAAATCCATCTCTGATCCAGGGTGGAAAATACTTTATTGTCAGCAAATATGGGCAACAGTTCTTCAAACAGCGGTAACTTAAATTTTTCCCTTTTAAGAGCCTTGTTTAGAAGCCTCAGGTATATACAGACCACAGCTTCCCGCTTTTTCATCATCAGCGCTAATCTGTTGATCTATGCTGTGAGTCAATTAACTACTTCCTTGAACTTTTTTCCACTATGCTGTCAAACTCCGCTTTCAATTCTCCCTTGAACTAATGAAACCCTCCGTGCAGTTACAATATGTGATGTTATATCTGGGACCACCTGCAGATGTAACCTCAAATTGAAAAAGTTGAACTTCTAATAAAATATGTTCAATTTCAAATCAAAATGTCTGAATTTCTTAATCAAGCCGTAGAAATTTTGAAGCGTTGTGACCGATGCTATGGAACGCCAATAGCGAAAATGTTTGCAATCCTGATGGGTTTCTTATCAGCAAGAGTTACCGACCCTAAGCACAGATTATTCGATATGAATGTGAAGTTTGCAATTACCCCTATTCTATGAATGAAAATGTACAATTACGTACTTAAAAATTTTGCCCTACAATTAATACAAGATTTCCAAGTGAGGAACCATGTGTAAGTAAGGATAATTTCAAATTATCTGTGATTATATAGCTTTTTCCGTTTGTTTGTAAACTAATATTATATAGTTTGACTTGAAAATTCAGTTTTTGTCCATTTAAAATTCGGCGATTTTTAATTTGAAATGGAATTTTTTTTTCACTTGAATTTGAACCTTTTTGCATTTGACGATAAAATAGTGTCATTATATCTGACGTCAAAAATTTTAATTTCAGTTTCAAAGTTAAGTGTTCTTATATGTTTTGCGTGGCTCTCCTGTGTAAAATCATACTCAACATTTGTTGTATTGGGTCCATCTATTACATTGGATTGTTAGAACATGATTAGTGTGAAGAAGTCTTTTCGAAGTACGCGACGCGTAGCATAGGGTATACATACAGATAGAGAGATAGTAAAGAAATTTTCGTGTTTGAGATATTTTTTCTATTGCCTTTTCTGAAGGAGTCGGACATAGACACAAAAAGATTTAATATCTCAGGAAACAAATTAGCAATCAACAGACATTTATGCGATGCTTTCAGGATAAAATTAAAGTACGTACCTTTCAATACAATAACGAGTTAAATTCCAAGGTAGCCCCTACAATATAAAATAAATTATTTTAAAATCAAATTAAAACACTGTCGTATATAAATCAACTTAACATATCAGGATTGCTGTGGTAAAATGTTGATTTTTCTGGGGGGTTTCTCGAAACAATATGTCTTAGCAACACTCAGCCCCACTAAAATGAATACAATTGGACAGATTTGCAGGATATCTGCAAATGTTGATTTTTCTGGGGGTTTTCTCGAAACAACATGTCTTAGCAACACTCAGCCCCACTAAAATGGATACAATTGGACAGCTTTGCAGGATATCTGCAGCAGACAGATATTCATCCTTAACATAAGCTATATATATTAGGACCTTGAATAAGTTCTCGCAGAAGTTTTCAACAGATGGCGTTCCCAGAACTGTATGCGTGTAGTTTCAGATTGTAACGCATCTATAAGGAAGTACTATAAGCAAGTTTGACATTCAGTGTATGTCATTTCGTCGAAATGTAAATAACATTGTTTTTAATAGCATTAAACATGTCGAAATTAGTGTCCAAAAGTTTTCTTTTGTGGAATTTTACTGCAATACTTTATTCAAAAGAAAATGCAGCTGAAGCACATAGAATTATTATTGAGAGTAACAGCGATCATGGTCTTTTGGAAAGAACATGCAGAGACACTTAAAAAATAATGATTTTCATGTTGAAAATAAAGAACGCTCTAGCGCACCGAAAAAGTTTGAAAACGAAGAATTGAAAGAATTACTTCATGAAGACTCATGTCACGCGCAAGATAAGCTTGCAAAATCATGAAAAGGTGATCACGTAACAGTTTCGAAACGCTTGAAAGCATTAGGAATGATTGAAAGGCAAGAACATTGGGTGCCGAAGCTGAAGCCGAAGAACGTCGAAGGATGTCTTGTCACATATGGAGAGCTGCTTTAACGGTAGAAAAAGAAAGTTTTTTTTTGTGCCTCGTATCGTTGCCGGCGATGAAAAGTGGCTACATTGCGATTACCCTAAGCGTAGAAGATAGTGAGGGTAAGCCCAGCCATGCATCAACATCAGCGGGAAACCGAATATCCATGGTTCGAAGCTCCTGCTCTGGATTTGGTGGGATCAGCAGGATGTATTTTTATGAGCTGTTCAAATCGACCGAAACAATCACGGGAAATTGCTATCGACTACTATTGATGAGTTTGAGTCAATCACTGCAAAAAGAGGCCGCTATATGAGCAGAGATACGACAAAATGATTTTGCAACGCTTAGAACACATGTTGCGAAACTGGTGAAAACCTACTTGGAAATGCTTAAATAGGAAGTCCTACTCCACCCACCGCATTCACCAGACATTGCTCCGTCTCTTTATCACTTATTCCAATCAATGAAATATGGCTGAGCGGAACTTTCATTCTTATGAAGATGAAAAAAAAAAGAGTCGACTATTCGGTACCCTCAAAAGACATGCTAAGTTTTCTGACGTAGGATTCAAATGCTGCCAGATAGATGTGAAAAATGACATTTTTCTTACTAATTTTTGTAAATAAAACATTACTTTTCATGAAAAATCAGCGAGAACTTATTCAAGGCCCTAATATATATATATATATATATATATATATATATATATATATATATATATATATATTATTATTATTATGGACTTTCCCGTCGATTTCGACGTATGAGCGTCTAACTTAGACGACCACACAAAGAATTGTTTAAAGTAGTGAAGGCTTGTGTAGCACCATCCACACTTTATAGAACTGCTGATAACAAACAATCGGTGCAGAAGTCTGCCACAGATCGCATGAACAAGAGACCTCAGTTATTTAACCCATAACTGGAGAGAAGGGATGGATTAATACCTTTCCCAAGGGTACCAGGACGTAAGTGAATGCAAAATGTTCGACTGGAATTGGAACTCGGCTCACCGATGTCCCCCTCCTAGCCGACATCCACTGCACCACAAATATATATATATATATATATATATAAAATACGCATATTTTGGCAGCATCTTTTCTTTTAAACAAATATTGTCCATAGGTTATTCCATGTTATCAGATAATTCACGCCTCCACGTGATCACATATTTTCACGCTTGCACCTGATCACATAATTACTTGACTTGAATGTTTTAAAAAAAAATTTAATGTTTATTTAGTTCTTCAAAATGTCGTAACACGTTTTCTGCTACAAAGCAATTGTTGATTTTTAAAATTGTAAAACCGTAAAATTTGACCCTGATGACAAACGATGACGTTCGAAAGTACTCAGTTAACCAATGGACAATATTTGCATAAATATAATTTGGAAATAAAATGCCTCATTAGAAAATATGAGAAAATACAAAAGAAATTCTACAAAACTGAATTGTCTCTATCGTTTAATACAACGTGTTTAATATATATAACTACTCATTCACTGTAGTTGTTAGGAAAGCATTTTCTCAGGACTTTACACCACAAGACAGAGCAGCCAATACTACAGTCGGTGAGAATTTATAAAATCTTTCTCTTAAAACAGTTTTCAAGAAAATAGGTATCTCAAGTCCCTTAGCTGTTATCGTACTGGCTAGTATAGATGGGGAGGAGTTCCTTTCTAACCTTTTATTTGAAGTAGTGTGAAATATCTTGATTAGGTCCTTATTTCCACTTCCAGTTAGATGGGATATCCGTTTTAGCATTTAGTGTCAGTGAATGTTGGAAGATCTCCTCAAGGATGAAGAAGAGGCTTGAGGCAGCAGAAACGTGGTTCTACAGAACAATGCTGAGGATACCATGGACCGAACACGTGAGCAACGATGATGTATTGGAGAGGATGCAAACGATAAGAAAACTCATACTTAACATCAAGAAAAGGCAGCTAAAGTTCCTGGGACATGTAATGAGGAAAGAGGTCAGAGGGAAAGAGAAACACGAAAAGTAGCGCGTAGCATACTTGACGAGCTTGGCTGTTGGAGTTTCAACGATGAAGTAATTTAAATGTGGTTTTACAGAAGGATGCTGAGGATACTATGGACCGAACAAGTAAGCAACGATGAGGTATAGGAGAGGGTGGAAACGAGAAGAAAATGCATACTTAACATCAAGAAAGAGATAGTTGATTTTTTTTTATGGCAAATCAACCTCGGCGGGTCATTTATTGCCAACTAAACTTTATTTATTGCTGGTAATACCTTTTTCTTTCAACATTTTTGTTTTGTTTTGTGTCTAGTAATACACTTTTCTTTTTGAGTATCAAGATTCATTGGGATTTGTTTTTAAGGGCAGGGTCCATAAGTCCTATACTTGTTATTTAACCCATAACTGGAGGGAAGAGACGGATTAATACCTTTCCCAAGGGTACTAGTGCTTAAGTGAATGCAGGATATTCAACTGGAATTCGAACTCGGCTCACCGATTTCTCTTTCCAAGCCGATATCCACTGCATCACAACGCACATCTGTCACTATACGTTTACAGCACCTGGTGAGATAGTTGAGGTCACGCAATGAGGAAAAAGTTCCTGGAGAATCACATGGCGGATAGAGGGAAAGAGAGGCAATTGAAAGCAGCGGGCGATATATTTGAATAACTTGAGCAGGTGGATGGCTGAGCGGGGCTTGGGAGAGATGTCAAGAAAAAAATATTGAGAGCGACAAGAGACAGGGCCAAGTGGAAGTCTATGATCACCTACGTCCTGAAGGAACACGACACATAAAAAAGAACGAGGATTGCATGGTGTAACAGGAGAAGGCTTTCTCAGAGCCACCAGTGATAGGGAAACGTGGAAAGCCATGATCGGCTACGTCCTGAAGGGACAGGGCACATAAAAGAAGAAGAATGCTAATAATAATATAATATTTTTTATGACTTATGGGACGAGAACAATATACCCCAGTGATCGAAATAAAAGTTACAGTGCGAATTTTTGGTCACTTGAAGAAGGTCGCAGCGTACAACGGCTGAAGCGTCGTGAATATGGCAATAAAGATGAGGACATAATACCGAACAATGTAAATAATGTAAATAATCATAAAAATTTTCTTTTAAAACATTTTTTCAGGAAATTAGGTTAATCAAGTTCAATAATTATTATAGCTCTTTTTAATATTGATGGTGGTTTCCTTCCTAACCTTTTGTTTAAAGTAATGTGGAACATTAACGTCTTGTGTAATTATTTTTCCTTCGAATCATATTCTCTATACATTTTATTTGTTGCTGCAGTTGGAAATAGTTAAGTGTTGTGGTTTCTGATATCTCCTAAAGTTCTTTGTGATTGTGTAGCACCAGTCAACCAGATGCGTGGATCAATAGGCTTCATTCGCTTAAAGAAATTGATCGATGAGAGGAGAAAGCGGTTATATAACGCTGACAATTCAGATCAAGGCTCATCAAGCTTTTTCAACCAGTGACCCCTTTTGTTTCGCTTCCTTCTCCAGTCACCTCCGTTTGAAATAAATTTAAACCTTAAAACTCGCACTGATGTTAATTAAAATGTTAACTAAAAAGTATGAAATGTAAGAAATTTAAATCAGTTTCAAAATTTCCACCCAGTATCATCAGGTTCAGAATACTCTCCCAGTATATTTAAGAAAATTATTAAATAACCCCAATGAACCAAGCCAATAATATATTGCACTAGGTTGATGCTATTGAACAGAAATGCATAACAGTTACCAATATTCAACTGCACAACTGTATCAATTAAATAAAATAAACTAATATTACCTCATATTTGATGCAACTATACTAAATCAGGTCAAATGAACTTTATAACCATAAAGTATTTTACAGTTAAGGTTGAAAAAAGTGGGATTGCTATCTGAAAATCAATTTTAGACAATTAAAAATGAACAAGCAATACTCAATGGAGTATTAATTATGTCTCATCAGAATAAGGTAAAACTACTTGGATATGCATTAGTAAGGCTTTTAATTCCGATGATCATCGAGCAGAATGCCTTTCTTTTGCACAAAAGAATACAACATACATCTACACTAATTAAAATTTACCTCAATGTCATCTGCACAACGACTTTTATTCGGTCCCTTGTCTATCATCGACTCCCTGGAACTCATCACCGACACTTGGGGGTCACTTGGACCCTATTTGATGACCCTGGTTTAGATGAAAGAGTCTGACGCCATGTATGACATCCATATGAAATTCTTGATGTAATGATGCTATTTAACCCTCTAGGGCCATTCGTATCATATTAGTGGGGGATCTGTTTATTACTTCATAACAATATAGAACTGATCCCCCACTTTATGACAAGTAGAAGCCTTAATCATATTATATTATTAACCCTCTAGGGCCATTTGTATCATATTGATACAGTATGAAAACAAGCCTTGAAAGAAATATTTTCCTGAAAAATTTTTTAAGAGAAATATTTTATAAATTTCAAATGAAAGCAGTACTGACTGCTCAGTCAATGAATACCAAATGTTTCTTTAAGTGAAAATACCAAATGTTTCCTTATAGGGAAATACTGTATCAAATATGATACGAATGCCCCTAGAGGGTTAAGAACACGATGCGAGTTTGGGTTTTTTAGCAATTTGCAGTTTTGTTCGAAACTATCTTTACCGTAGTTCATTCTGTATTCAATTTTCTATTCCCCTATAGTAAACTTGTAACTGATCCATACGCTGAGGTATTTGAAGTGTTTAATATTTACTAATTCTACATCTTGAATGTTTTTTTTATGGATCCAGTGTATGTGCTATAGCTGCTTCCTTTCCAAACCCAGGTCATAGTTTTTGTTTAACCCTGGAATACCAACCATCAATTAAAGTTACACCACTACTAACCATGGGTATATCATACCAGAATATATAAAAAAATATTAAATATAAATCTTTATTTGAAATATTTTACATGCAGACACTTCAAACTTTGTACTTTGAGTTAACATTAATAGGAACTAAAAAATATTATTTAGGGAAGAAAATTAGGTCCTAAAAATTGTAATTAAATTGTAATGAAATTGTAATTAAAATGGCGTCATTTGTGCTGGATACCATATACCCAGGATGTGCGTTGTGGTGCAGTGAATATCGACTTGGAATGACAAATTCGTGAGCAGAGTTTGAATTCCAGTTGAATTCCTTGCATTCACTTACGCACAAATACCCTTGGGAAAGGTATTAACCCGTCACTTTCCTCCAGTTATGGTTTAAATAATAGGACAGATTGAGTTGTATAGCCTTGGCTGGCAACCAATCTACTGCAGAAAGCAATGACAACCTACTGCAGGATAATCTTCTGCCCAGTCAGTCATGTTTCTTTTGAACATGATCGCCCAAAGCGTGTATCACGTATGGCACTTAACTGACTGACTATATACTCATGGTTAATGTTCTCGGGTTAAGCAAGGTTTATTTCGCATCATCTTCCTCGGAAGACTTTGCAAAGGATGTTAATCATCTTATCATTCTTATCCCAACTATGAATACTCATGTCGTCGGTATACCCTCACCCCCTTATCAGTACATTAGCTTCGGAGGAGATAGAAGGGTCATTGCTGGGAAGCAGGTATGGAAAAGATGAAATAGTGTGACTTTCCTTTTCCTTTTGTCGTACACATGTTCAGGTGTGAAATGCTTCCATATTAGGGTTTTCGCCAGACACGTAAGACTTTGTAGTACCGATAAATGCTTCTCATTTAGATTGATGCATTCAGTGGATTCGGAATTTGAAAACCTGCTTGATATTTGCATGCACAAAAGAATGAATGAAAGAACCAAAGAATGAAAGAAAGGACGAAAGAGCGAAAAACAAAAGAATGAAAGAGAGAACTAAAGAAAGAACGAACGAAGGAAGGAACGAAAGATTGGAAGAAAGAATGAAAGGCCGAACCGACGAAAGAATGAAAGAACGAAAGAATGAATGAATCAACGAACGAAATAATGAATGAAAGATTGAATGAAACAACGAATGGAAACTATAAGCTGCCGAGTAATAGAATTGAAAAGAAGGAAAACATACGTCTAAGTGCTCACACGTTGATCCGCTGTATCCAGGCTGACACTGGCACATATTATTAACACAGTTTCCGTGGCGGTTGCAAATTATCTGCAAATCAATAAAAAAAAAAAAAAATAAAAAAAAAAAAATAAATCGGGAACAGTGAAATAAAATAATGTATTAACCAAAATACAAATAGTTGTTAAAGCTGAGTCGTATCTCGACTCAGCTACAGGACAAATCAGGTTACGACCTTTACTCTCTCAGTCTCTGGATCTAACTGCCAGGAAGACAGAACCTGGTAACCGGACGTGACGTCAGGAATAGTCCATTAGTCAATAGACTGACAGGGGTGCCACCCTAACAGAACTAAAACAGTAATCTCATCTTACTCAGGTGTTCGTGCATTCTTCTTTTATGTACTATTTTCATTCAGGACATCGGTGATTATGTCTCTCCACAATTTCCTATCCTTTTAAGCACTTATTAAATTGTGTTTGTGTTCAGTTAAGTGTCAGAGGTGATAAACGCTTGGGCGATCATGTCTCAAAAGAGACATGACTGACTGTGCAGAAAAATTTCCCGCAGTAGCTTGTCATTATTTACTGCTGTAGACTAGTTGCGAACCAAGGTTAAAACTCAACCTACTTTGCTATTTAACCCATAGCTGGAGAGAGAAGCGACGGATTAATACCTTTCCCAAGGGTATTTGCGCGTCACCGAATGCAACAAATTCGACGGAGGGCTTGGATAATCTGACACTCACAGATCAGAAGGAAAGAGAGACAGGATAAAGCAACGACTAACATACTTGCTAGACTTGAGCAAATGGATAGCAGAGCGGGGTTCGGGAGGGGTAACAGGAGAATACGTGTTATGAGCTACTGGGGTAGGAAGATGTTGAAGGCCATGATCGCTTATGTCCTGAAGGGACACGGCACATAAAAGAAGAATAATGCCGAAATCAAAAAATTTTGAACGCATTTGAATTCTTTGAACTACTTTCCTTTTATTTTGTTTCGTTTTTAGAATCGTTTCTAAGAGGAAATGAGAGAGCGTGACAGAACCTGCGATAATCGAGTGCAACCATGTCAACGCCAGTAGCAATTCTGCAGGGTAGCCAGAGGGTGGCTAAGCCCCCCCCCCCCCCTATTTCGGCTGGCCCCTCGGTTGGCCCACTTCACTTTAATAAGCTTCAAAATTTCATGAAACTGATCAGTCTCTGATTTTTATATGATTTTTTTAATCATTTCACCCCAAGCAAGGCATTCCACTGCCACTGTTGCGCAGGGGGTTACATAGGGGAAGGTGATGAGAAAGTGTGGTTAGATATAGGAAATGTCAGAAGCAAGGTGATAGACGGGTAAGGATATTGAAGATGATGGTTGGGTAGATGGGAAGAGTGTTTGAGAGGATGGATGCGAGTTAGTGTGTTAGGAGGTGTCTATTGACCTTACATTTAAACTCCTGGAGATTGTAGCCGTCGAGGAAGCAAGTATGTAGAAGGGAATTCCACATGCGGGAAGTGCGAGAAAAAGAAGCTGTTGGAGTAGAAATTGCGGTTACATTTTATCGGTTTCACTGTAAAAGGGTGGAACCTAGTTGCTAATCTCGTGCAAATTCGTACCTAGAGGGCACTAGTGATCTAAGTTCATCGGAGCAGAAGCCGTGAAAGTATTTATAGAAGAGGCACAGGGAAGCCACGTCACGCCGGTGAGAGAGTGACTGCAGCCGGTCTGCCAAGTCGGTATCTATCACATTACAGATTCTCCGATGTATTTTGCCAAGAATCCCGAGGAGAACAGCAGGGGCACCCGACCAGATGTGGCAGCAGTATTCAATGCACGGGCGGATGGTAGATTTATATATGTGCAGGATAGATTCAGACGGGAAAAACTTCCGGGCCCTGCACAGAATCTTCAGCACTTTTTTCCCTCGGCGTTTTCTTTTTCATTTAACTTTTGAAAGTCACATGCAGGGACTAGTTTGAAAGAAAAACAAAATAAAAAAAAAACAGGTAGGTAGAAACAGACATGTTGTTAGGGAGGGGAAAGAAACTTAATAGTCATATTTTTATATCTGAAAGAAGATGTTAATTAGAAATAATGTCCCAAAATTGATATGTAGATACACAGGCAGTCAGTCATTTATGACCGAGTGAAAGAATTGATCAGTAATTATGCTGCTTGAGTTTTTCCCCGCCTTTCGGAAAAATTTCGGCTCCTATTTGCCCCACTCCCACTTTCAGAGTTTTACAATTACCAGTGGTCAACGCATTCGCTAGAATTTTTATCGCCACGCGTTGGCTTGCCTCATTGAAGAATCTGGGTGCTAGAGGCATGTTGACGTATCTCTTCATGGGCTGAATTGTTCGTATTCTGACTATGAGGCAGTGATGCTAGAGATCTGAAAAAATGCATGCCTTAATTTCAACTCTTATTAATAACTGCATTATTTCTTTTTAAGAGCAAGGGTGGGATGAAAAGTTCATAGGCTGAATATGAAGCGTTGAAGCTAGTGATGTGAAATAAAATTCATGCATTAATTTCCACTCTTTTTAATAAAACTACATTTTTTCTTTTCAAGAGCAAGGGTGGGCTGAAAAGTTCATAGGCTGAATATGAAGCGGTTAAGCTAGTGATGTGAAATAAAATTCATGCATTAATTTCTACTCTTTTTATTAAAACTACATATTTTTCTTTTCAAGAGAAAGGGTGGGCTGAAAAGTTCATAGGCTGAATATGAAGCGGTGAAGCTAGTGATGTGAAATGCATTAATTTCAACTCTTTTTATTAAAACTACATATTTTTCTTTTCAAGAGCAAGGGTGGGCTGAAAAGTTCATAGGCTGAATATGAAGCGGTGAAGCTAGTAATGTGAAATAAAATTCATGCATTAATTTCAACTCTTATTAAAACTATATTCTTTCTTTAGAAAATTACGATAGGCTGAAAAGTTCCGAGGCTGACTATGAAGGAATGATTCTAGAGCCATGAAATCTTGCATGCATTAATTTCAACTCTTATTAATCTCTGCGTTGTTTCTTTCTAGGTAAATTGACATCAGATAGTTCAAAAATAATTCTGTTGGTCAAGAATGTCATCAACATCAGATATGAGGTAATCAAGTAACTGTGATACTTGTTCCCTGTCAAGTGTTTTTGACATGTTTGGGAATTGATGATATTCAAATCGGGAGAATAAAGAGGGTGATTAATAAATTAAAATCCACAGTCACGCATAACAGCCATTAAAACTAAGGATTTATGTGCTAGAGCATTGTCCTGATAAAACAAAATACCATTTGATAGTTTTCTTGGAAATTTTGTCTTGATAGCTTTTCATAACTGCTTCTTCAAGTTGGCATAATACTTTTTTTTGACTCTTTTGAAGATAGTCAATAAACACAATGCCTTTCGAATTCTCCCTCCTCCCCCAAAATGAAGCCGTTTCATTCCTTTCAGATTAAACAATCGTTGCATTCTTTGGAGCAGGTGAGAGGTATTTCCACTGTATTGATTGTCTCTTTCTCTATGGCTCAAAGGAATGAATCCAACACTCATCCTGTGGGAGGAAGCGTTCAAAGAAACCATCTGGATCTGCATGAAACAATGCCAGATTTTTCCGTGAGATGTTGTGATTTTGATCTGGTGTGGAAATTGGGATACACCGAGTGGAAACCGTCATCGGTCTAAGATCATTGTGCAAAATATTCTCAACTCTCTCACAGGAGCTAAACAGCATTGGCTATTTGATTTATAGGCAATCGCCTGTCATCTTTCTTCAAGTGGTGAACACACAATCAATGTTTTCCTTGGTGGTGACAGTCATAGGATATCCAGACCTTAGATCATTTTCGAGACTTTCCTTTCCATTTCAGCTGTCCGCTTTTGCGCTGTTCATAAATCCAGTGTCCGCATGAATGTCCTTGGGGCCTAAACCCTTTTTTTCTGTAGATACTTGACAATATCACAATGCCAGATTTTACGCCATTTTCCATAGAAGTCACTACTAGTTACTTTTGAAGTCTTCTTTGAACAGTCAGATATCAGTATACCCAGAAAGAAACAATGTAGTTATTAATAAGAAGAGTGTAAATTAATACATGCAATATTTCACAGTTCAAACATCGCTCTCTCATATTAAGCTAATGAACTTTTCAACCCATCATTGTACATTCCACTTAGACAATAAGTTCTTATTATACTTTATAAGTAAAAACAATATACTGACCCCATTTGGAGACCGGCATTTATCGTCAGATATTGAAATCGAGCAATCAGATCCGTTAAAACCCTCTCGACATGCGCACTTGCCACAATGACAAGTGCCTCTTTCAAGACCTAAAATGTCAGAAAATAATGGTTTCATTTGTTAAAGTTATTACGTAAGAATATCAATAAATAAAAATAAAAACACTTTGTAATTTAAATTAAAAACACGTCATTTCTAACGTGTGCAATATATAAAATCAAGGTTATGATCATTCAGTGGTTAACTGAAGCAAGGAATGGCTTGTAAATTTTAACATCTCCCAAACTAAATTGATATCATTTAATCGCCATAGAGAACTTTTATTGCCTGCCATCAGCATGGCCAATGGGAGCCTCCAGCAGAGTAACTCTATACTCCTTTCTCGGCTCACATTTTCAAATTACATGAAGTAGGCTGATTCTATTGAATCAATTGCTAGAATTACTTTTATGAAAGTTGGTTCACTGTATCGTACTAGGCAATTTTCTCTCGTCAGAATCCATCTTACACATATATAAATCTATTATTCGTCCGTGCATTAAATATTTGTGCTCCTACTATATATCTCGAGATTCTTGACAAAATTCAAAGAAGGATCCGTAATATGGTCAATCCTGACCTGGCACCAAGACATCAGTAACGTTCTCGCCGACTTGACGTGGGCTCCCTCTGTCTTTTTTACAAAAATTCCCATGGCGATTGTTCTGATGTGCATTCCTCCTTTGTGGCTTAACTGCATCAATTTAAGCGTACGACTAGATTGGCAACTAGGTCCCACCATTTTACTTTTGAAATAACAAGATACAACTGTACGTTATATTCTAATAGTTTCTTTTCTATAGCCACTTCTACTCCTATGAAAGTTGGTTCCCTGTGTCGGACTCGAAAGTTCTCATGAGAATTCATCTTGCACATTTATAAATCTACCATTCGTCCATGCACTGAATACCGTTACCATATCTGGTCGGGTGCACCTGCTATTCACCTCAACAAAATCCAAAGAAGAACCTGCAATGTAATCGATCCTGACTTGACATCGTGTCTTCAGTCACTTTCTCACTGAAGTGATGTATCTCCCTCTTTTCTACAAATATTTTCATGGCGACTGCTCTGACGAGCTTTTTTCCCCGCTGATGCCACGACCACATGAATTTATTTTCTTCATTTTTCATCATCATCATCATCATCATCATCATCATCATCATCCATTACACACAATGGTGTGTAGGGCAGCAACAAAGCTTCTCCACCTCTGCCTATCTTGGGCTAGACTAGTCAATGAACCCCAAGAGTACTGCATTGCTTTCATCTCATTCTTCACCGTACTTCTCCATGTCGTTATTGGTCTTCTCCACTTTCTTTTGCCATCTGGGGTCCAATGCAGTGCTGTTCTTGTGATTGACTGTGGATCTTTCCGGAGCACATGTTTAATCCATCTCCCCTGCTTTCTTGTAATGATGGTGCCCATGTTCTCTTGCTTGCATTTCTTCAACAGGTCTTCATTGGAGATCTTCTCTGGCCAAAATATTCTCAGTATTCGTCGGAGACATATGGTGTGAAGGGATCGAAGTTTGGCGAGATCCGCCTTAGTCATTTTCCAGCACTCAGATCCGTAGAGGAGACTAGATACAACACAGATCTGGTATAGCTTGAGCTTGGTGTTGGTGCTGTACTGTGTTGATATTTTTTCATTTTTTTTCTATTATCTTTCAAATCACAGATCAGTAATCCGAAATTTAAAATTCCTTAAGTGACGGCATAATAAAAGGAATCATAAAAGTGCATTTTGGCGAACGGAACAAAAGGTCGTGGTATATTATTAAATGTGGAATCGGTGAACTGAATGAGTTCTAGGATAGTTTGTTGAATGTACTTTGCCCTAATACCCTTTGGAAAGGCATGGATCCATGTTTTCCCTTTCCATGTGCTGGTCGACAGGTTAAAATTGGCTTTTAAAGACCGGATTAAAGCTTATTTTGAATTAAAAAAACTATTGAAAATTCACCAAGGAAACCATTTCACTATCTTTTCCAAGAATGTACGGCATTGTAGAAATAATAAAAAAAATACCACTACCCGGAAAAAAAAGTGCAGTAGTTCCACAGGTGCCAAGAGAGTGGAGAGCATAAAGTGATGTCAAGAGGTGTCAAGATTAAAAACCGTTTTTAAAACATTTTTTTTTTTGGTGGGGGGTTAGTACGTAAGGTAAACATTGCCTTCATTTCTTTAAAATAAAAATTGTTGTTTGTTACTTACCGCCACAAAGTTCACCATTGAACTGTTCACAATGATAGTCGTCGCACTCACAGAACCTTCCGCTGAAAGTCTGGTACGTTAGCTGTGGTTAGAAAATATATAGATTTAACAGCACTAATAAAAATAATCATTAACTTGATTTTACAATGGTATCAAATTTTGAACATACATTAAAGTCAGGAATTTACGATTCAAAATTCAAATAGAAATTTTAGTTTAATAATGTATGAAAACATTTGGTATCGTTATTATTTTTTTCTTATTCACCTTATTTATGCACTATAGGACTGGTCAACACGGCCTTTGGTACCAAGAAAAAATGCTTTTTAGCTAATTTGATGGTGCTGATTCTGAAAAAGACCTTAGAACTTCATGGTTAGCTACCGTTTTTGTCGTACTGAAATTGCTCATTTTTGGAAAAACAAAAATCAATTTACGATCTTGGTTTGTCGCAACATTTACTTAATAAAGGTCGTAGAAAGCCATCAATTTTCAGGTAGCCAGAAAAATTTATATCAGCAACCTAAAATAAACTATTTTTATAAGGAAAAAAGTGTCAAAAATTAAAAAAAAAGAAGTACCGGAATGTTCTAATTTATCGCCAAAATTCAAATTAACTGATAGACTTTATCAGTAATACGCTAATATAAGTATTAAGGTTCATTTTTTACATAGCCATCTAGATAAATTTCCGGATAATTGCGGCGATGTGGGTGGTGTGCAAAAAGAACGATTCCGCCAGGAGATCAAAACAATGGAAGAGCCCTACCAGGGACGGTGGAAAAAACGAATGATGACTGATTACTGCTGGAATATCAAAAGGGACTTAAATAACATTGAACATGACAGACAAGAAAGAAATTTTTTAACATAGTTCTTATGTTCAGGAAGGTTATATTTCTGCTGTTAGTTTATTAAAGGATTTGATGAAAATACTTGTTGGTTTTGGTATATTCAATGGTGTTATTTTTAAAGACTTAGGGTATGACTGTTATTTAAAAAGTAGTATTTCTCAATAAGCAAACTAATATTTGTTGGTTTAAATACAAATTGAGAGGTTTCTATGAAACGGAGGAGCCCAAAATGCCAATTACAAGTTGGGATTACTAAAATCAAGCAAGTATAAAAATTTAAGTACTTGGGAAGTGTTCTAACAGAAGATGGAAAGTGTAACACTGAGATCTGAAGGCGAATTGAAATGGCGAAGGACGCATTCTAGAAACTGAGAAGAGTATTTAGAGATCAGAAAATTTCGCTAGAAACAAAGAAGAGAATTCTGGATTGCTATGTGATGTCTGTTCTTCAATATGGCAGTGAATGCTGAACAATATTATCAAAGATGAAGGAAAAACTTTAAGTAACTTAAATGTGTTTCTATAGAGGAATGCTTACGAATATCATGGATCGAGTATGTGAGAAATGATAAGGTTTTAGAAAGGATGGAAACGAAAAGGAAATTAATACTGAGCTGAAGTTCTTGGGACGTGATGAGGAGAGAAGGCTTAGAGAATCTGATACTCACAGGTTAGATAGAGGGAAATAGAGGCAGGAAAAAGCAGCGGATAACATATTTGAAGGGCCTGAGCAGGTGGATAGAGGCAGGGAAAAGCAACGGATAACATATTTGAAGGGCCTGAGCAGGTGGATGGCAGAGCGGGATTTGGATGGGGTAACAGGAAAAAGCGTGCTAAGAGCTACCAGGAATAGGGAGACGTGAAAAGCCATGATCGCCTACGCCCTGAAGGAACATGGTACACAGAAGAAGAAGATTGCCATCGGTCAATATCATATATACAGACAATAAATGACAAAAAATTCTTCCCAAATTGAGGTATTTATGCACATCAAAAACGGTCAGTCAGTTAAGTGCCATACGTGATGCACGCTTGGGCGATCATGTCCAGGAAAAAGACATGACTGACTGGGCAGAAGATTATCCTGCAGTATGTTGCCATTGCTTTCTGTGGTAGACTGGTTGCCAGCTAAGGCTATAGAACCCAGCTTGTCCTGTTATTTAACCCATAACTGGAGAAAAGAGACGGATTAATACCTTTTCCAAGGGTACTTGTGCGTAAGTGAATACAAGAAATTTAACTGGAATTCGAACTCGGCTCCCCGATTTCTCGTTCCGAGCTGATATGGCAGCTAACCAGTAAAACGTAGGGTCATTTTCAGATTAATCGCGCACAAATTAGTTAATAAAGATATTTTATGTCTCGACGCTATTTCAAAATTTTATTTATCTTATTTTTTGTTGTTGACATCAACATTGACTTTTTTCAAATCACCCCCCCATGATACCCGCATTATAAATCTGTCTAGTGAGAGCGAGATCACCACAATGATCACCACTTCATCGTATATAGTGGTTGAATTCATTACATTCGGGCCATTTCTTCGGTCTGAATGCAAAAACAAAAAAAAAAAAATAATTTGTATATGACCGTTGCAAGATCAGAACAAGGCAATAATGACTCTCACGAGCTTCCTGCCACTTTTGATTCTTTACCATCTCTTCTTGTTCCTGGCTTGTTATCCTTCCACACAAGCTAATTAAGTACCTAGCTCACCGCTTTCCCCTGCTTCTCCTCAGTACGTCCTGTGAGTATTAAGTGTTCCAAGCCATACTTCCTTATAATATTTCCCTGCAATTCTAACTTTCTTGGTCTGATTTTAAAAATCAGTGTCTTTCTTCTTCGCATTTTCTTTAGAAAGTTTTCTTTGTTCACGTCTGCTGCTTAAAAGAAAAAAGAAAAAAAGACCCGTATGTTCCATTAGGTCGTGAGCGAACCTGGCTTCTTATATTTTGTTGCTCTCAACGACACTTTTAAAAATCATTTTTAGTCTTCGTGGTGATCGTTTTTTCATGAATTTAGTTAAAATTTTTAGTTTACCAATTTCCCAATTATGGGAACTACCCTTTTGTACCATAATGAACTCTTCTCATGATTATAAAATACCGGGAGACAATGTCTCAAGGGAGACTATTTACTGAGGAGTTGAGTTGGTTGAGTCTCCCCGGTCTCCACTTGGCAGTCAGCCTGACGTGTAATACTCTTGTTTTTCGTAAATATATCTCTGTTTCACTAATAACCGAGTTGTGTTTTCTTCCGAACCTATTCTAGGTCCACAAAATCTAGGTACCTCCACTCATTTTTGATACCTAAGTTTGAAATTGAATTTTAAAAAATTTAAAAACGTTTTCTTGAAAGGGAAATGATAAAATTGACTATTTCCAGTAACCAAAATACTCTGGTGGATTTCAAACAGAAATTATACTCATTGGAATCTAAAATTTTGAAATGTTTAAATAGTTCAAACTTTTTGATCATTTTTGAGCTGCACGGTTGACTAGAATTAACATAAATTTATGAAACCTAAGTGAAAAATTCGTAAAGGGAACAACTCTTGAAACGCGTGACCTTTTAATGATAATTCTCTTATAACTTTCCATAGTTAAAAAAATGTACAGTTTAATATAAAACAATGAAAGATTATTCTAAAAATCTTAATGCTAAATGATTTATATTAAGCTTTTTAATTTATTATTTGTAAATGTAGTCTTTGCTTAATAAATAAAAAACCGAAGACACAGAGTGACTGAAAGAAATCTAAAAGATGTTTGAAACTTTATAAACAATCATAATTAGCAAAGAAAAAATGAAAACAATTTTTATAAAAAACTCATTATTCATTGAAAATGTTTTATCTTCAGAAAATGATATACTTAATATATATTATTTAACAAAATCAATTAAAAGTATATCTCAATTAAAAATAACGAAATTTTAATGCATTTTATATTTACTATTCGAGACAGTTTTTCGGAAAAGTGGTCCCATAAAAACAAAAAAATACATGATTTACATTCTAAAACGAGTCTTGCATAAAAGAAGATTTGTGATCTATTTTTAATGTCTAGAAATTTCATGAAATTAATTGTAGGCGGGGTAACAGATGTAAAATATATACATATATACTAATATTATCTAAAAATAATAATTGCATAAACAAATTCATTTATTTCTAAATAAATCCGGAAATTTTCATTAAAATTAGACAATTATTTGATTTTTGCAAGAATTTCAACGAAAGAAAATGTGTTGCGTAATATTACGTTTACCGTATTAGTAACCTCTGGTAAATGTCGGGTGAATCGCTGATAAAAACAAAAAAAAAATAACAAAAATTTTGAACGTATTTGAAGAAATTCAGTCAGTAGAGTGCCATACGTGATACACGTTTTGGGCGATCATGTCTCTTTCGAGACATGACTGACTGGGCAGAAGATTATCCCGCAGTAGGTTGCCATTACAGTCTGCGGTAGACTGGTTGCCAGCCAAGGCTATAGAACCCAATCTGTTCTATTATTTAACCCATAACTGGGTATTTGCACGTAAGTGAATGCACAAAAATACCCTTAAAAGGAATTAAAAAATGTAAAGAAATAATGAAAATAAACTTTAATCTTTTCTCTTTATAATAATTTTTATGGTAAAATTTTGTTTTTATTAAGTTTGGGCCCTTTTAATATCATGCTATGTTGCTTTTTTCAGCGAATGAGTGGAAGTACCTACTTTAAAAATACTTTGTTTTCTTTGCAGGCAAAATAATTAAATGCTTCTGAAAGTTTGCTGAGCTAGTTAGCTCACTAGCTGGCTATCTCTCTATCTGTTCATATATGAGTCATTATCAATCGTATGTTCTTTTCCACAAGTCCTGTTCTTTTTTATTGTCTATCTTCTCAAAAACATGTTTTCTCAGTATCTTTCAGTCTCGGTAAACTCTTGGGTCTTAGTGAAGGTTAAGATTATATCATTCATTTTTTCACAAAAATAGCAGTTCTTGGAAAAAAAATTGTAGAACTGCCTTTTTACAGACAAATTACGTGGCAAATGAAGGTGATTTATTTCTGTTGATGCAAGTATGGCGTGCCCTACCTGTAAAGGTACACCCTTGTGCAAGTTGCTTTAGCTTATATTCTTACGCCATACAGTCAGTTTTAGACCCAATGGTGTGACAGGGTGTTGTCGCCTGTTAAGACCAGGAAGAAAGACACGCAAACGAGAAGGTAGGTTGAATCAGTGTATTGACATAACAAAACATATATACGAAAGAATGTTATTACTCAGCAAATAGAAGTGTCCGTCCGAACTGTCAAGTTGCACTGCGTCTCGACTGCTTCTCCTAGTAAGTATATCTATCACAGTCTGTTTAGATCTATCTATCTATCTATCTATCTATCTATCTATCTATCTATCTATCTATCTATCTGCTGTGGCCTGTTAGGGCCAGGAAGAAAGATACGAAAAGGAGAAGGTAGGTTGAACCAATGTAATGGAATAACGGAACATATCTACAAAATAAGAGTGTTATTAGTCAGCAGATAGAAGTGTCCGTCTGAACTGTCAAATTACACTGTCTCGACTGCCTCTCCTAAGAAGTCTCGTAGTTTAGTATTTATGAAGGAGGAAGAGTTCATTCCAATGTAGATAGGGCACCATAACACAGGGTATAATCAATTTCTATTTTTCCTCAGATTAGGTCATTTGCAGCAGTGTGCAGTAGTATAAATCTATTTTAGGGGTATAAAATGAAATTTATTTCACCCTGAAAAATTTTGCGTCATCCGTGATTGCATCAGAGTTTATCACGCCTGTCTCGACAGTCGATTTCTTGCCCTACGGCCATTGTCTTGTTATTCCAAAGAAGCGTACGAACATTGTAACGCTACGCGAACACACTGGCAAGTTTTATAGAGAGATCGCGAATATTGTTGGTGTCAGCTTTTCAACTGTCAGTCGTGTCAGCAAGGCGAAGAAACAAACTGGATCCATCACTCCAAAAAGTAAAGGAAAATGTGGTTGGAAGAGGAAAAGCAACGTCAAGAGACGACGTATACATGACCAGGGAAAATGTGAAAGATCCTATTCGTTTTGATTTAATTAATTCGCGAAAATGTATGAATGGGTGTATGAATGGGTAGCATTAAAGAATGCAGCACATCTAAACAAGGTGTGAACTAGGAACGGCAATCACTGAGCGTAGCAGCGGGTTTTCTTTGTGCTTAATATACAAACAGCTCGATTTGTTGACCTGACTCGCGCTAGAAATAAGTTTTCAAAGGACAATACATAGTTATATACTGGTCTTTGTCGTTCAGTCCTCTTTTTTTTGTTTCCCTTTGTGATATCAACAGAAACGATGTTGCGAGTTCTTCAGCCTCAGGGTTCGGTTCGTTGCAGACAGCGAGAGTTTTTCAAACAAGCTTTCTGATCACAGTAAAATTTCAGTTCTTTCAACGGAAATATAAACTTTATAACTTTAAGGCTGATTGCGTTATCGTATACTTGATGGTCTTTGATAAATAGAAATAAAAACAGTTACCATCTATAAAGTTGATCGAATTTCCAGTCAGATTTTTAAAAATTTATTACTTACATAACCGGCCTGATTACAGTGACAGCTTCCTCGGACGCAAGTGCCTCGATTGGAACAAACTTCGCTTGAATCTCTAGAAAGATTAATAATTATACGAGGAAAGAAAATCAGCATATCAATTAATTACAAATCTTCTGTTTGGAGAAAGAAACATGAATGCTTAAAATGATTTTAGGCAGTAAGAATTTCTCCAATCAAGTTAAGTGAAATCCAAACATGAATCCTTTATAAACCGTGTCCCCTTAGAACGTAGGCAATCATGGCTTTTCACAACCTCCTGTCCCTTGTAGCTCTTAATAAAATTTGTCTTTTTATTATTTCTTCTAAGCCATGTTCTGCCATACATTTTATTCAAATATGATATGTGATGTTATCCTGTTCCACTTAACCTCTAAATATTCCGCGAATATGGCTCTCCACAACCTTCTTTCCCTTGTAGCTCTTAATAAACCTTGTTTTCTTATATTTCTCCTAAGCCCTGTTCAGCCATCCATTTACTCATATGTATGTCATGCGTTGTTTTCCTCTTACCCTCTGTCTGGTGAGTATCAGATTTTTCAAGCCGCCCTTCCTCATTCATTAATTTTCTTATATTTGCTTTAAAAATGTAACCAGATAAATAATTTATAACAACATGGCTTCAAAATAGATATGATCATAGCTGACGTGCTTACAGAATAACAACCCGCGTGTAAACTCATGACAAAGTATGTACACGTCATTGGGTGTTGATGTGAATTTGACCATGGAAGACACATATAAACGCGCCTAGTAAAGGTCATTTTTATGTAAATTCATTTATAGCTTGAAATGGTCAGACGAGTTAAAATAAAGAAGCATTATCTCTTGTTCTTTCTCTCTATCCAATACTTTCATCCGAATAAAGTGAGGTATCTGATATCTAAAACCGCGGTTTTTTCCTCATACTACTACTACTACAGATGTCAAGATGAATAACTCATACACCTAATGCAAAAATTAAATAAAATGATTATATTTGGTAACACTTATGGAAGATTATATTTGGTAACATATATGAAAGATTATATTTGGTAACACTTATATGGAAGATTATATATGGTAACACTTATATGGAAGATTATATTTGGTAACACTTATATGGAAGATTATATTTGGTAACACTTATATGGAAGATTATATTTGGTAACACTTATGGAAGATTATATTTGGTAACACTTATGGAAGATTATATTTGGTAACACTTATGGAAGATTATATTTGGTAACACTTATATGGAAGATTATATTTGGTAACACTTATGGAAGATTATATTTGGTAACACTTATGGAAGATTATATTTGGTAACACTTATGGAAGAATATATTTGGTAACACTTATGGAAGTTTATATTTGGTAACACCTATATGGAAGATTATATTTGTTAACACCTATATGGAAGATTATATTTGGTAACACCTATACGAAAGATTATATTTGATAACACCTATATGGAACATTATATTTGGTAACACTTATATGGAAGATTATATTTGGTAACACTTATATGGTAGATTATATTTGGTAACACTTATATGGAAGATTATATTTGTTAACACCTATATGGAAGATTATATTTGGTAACACCTATATGGAAGATTATATTTGGTAACACCTATATGGAAGATTATATTTGGTAACACTTATATGGAAGATTATATTTGGTAACACTTATATGGAAGATTATATTTGGTAACACTTATATGGAAGATTATATTTGGTAACACCTATATGGAAGATTATATTTGTTAACACCTATATGGAAGATTATATTTGTTAACACCTATATGGAAGTTATATTTGGTAACACCTATATGGAAGATTATATTTGTTAACACCTATATGGAAGATTATATTTGGTAACACCTATATGGAAGATTATATTTGGTAACACTTATATGGAAGATTATATTTGGTAACACTTATATGGAAGATTATATTTGGTAACACCTATATGGAAGATTATATTTGGTAACGCTTATGCTGGAAGATTATATTTGGTAACACCTATATGGAAGATTATGTTGGTAACATATATGGAAGATTATATTTGGTAACACTTATGGAAGATTATATTTGGTAACAACGATTATGTTTAGTAACACTTATATGGAAGATATATTTGATAACACTTATGCAGAAGGTGCATTTGTGCTGCTGCACCATATGGAAAAGATTATATTTGATAACATACCGGAAGAATTACATTTGGTAACACGTATATGGAAGATTACATTTGGTAACATATAGAAGGAATTATATTTATGATAACACTTATATGGAAGATTATATTTGGTAACACTTATATGAATTATATTTGGTAAGCACGTATATGGGAAGATTATATTTGATAACACTTGTACAAGATTACATTTTGGTAACACCTATATGGAAGATTATATTTGGTAACACCTATATGGAAGATTATCATTGTTAACACTTATATGAAAGATTATGTTGGTAACATATGGAAGATTATATTTGGTAACACCTATATGGAAGATTATATTGGTAACACTTATATGGAAAGATTATATTTGGTAACACTTATATGGTAGATTATATTTGGTAACACTTATATGGAAGATTATATTTGGTAACACTTATAAGGAAGATTATGTTGGTAACACCTGAAGATTATATTTGGTAACACTTATGGAAGATTATATTTGGTAACACTTATGGAAGATTATATTTGGTAACACTTATATGGAAGATTATATTTGGTAACACTTATGGAAGATTACATTTGGTAACAACCATGAAAGATTATGTTGGTAACACTTATGAAAGATTATGTTGGTAACATATGAAAGAAGATTATATTTGGTAACACTTATGAAAGATTATATTTGGTAACACTTATGGAAGATTATATTTTGGTAACACTTGAAAGATTATGTTTGGTAACCACTTATGAAAGATTATGTTGGCCAACACTTATAAGGAAGGATGTATTTGGTAGCACAACATATTGAAGATTATATTTGGTAACACTTATGCAGATTATGTTGGTAACACTTATGGAAGATTACATTTGGTAACACTTATGGAATATATTTGGTAACACTTATGAAGATTATGTTGGTAACACTTATGGAAGATTATATTTGGTAACACTTATGAAGATTATATTTGGTAACACTTATGAAAAGATTATATTTGGTAACACTTGGAAAGATTATGTTGTGTAACACTTATGAAAGATTATATTTGGTAACACTTATGGAAGATTATATTTGGTAAAACTTATGGAAGATTATGTTGGTAACACTTATGAAAGATTATGTATTTGGTAACACTTATGGAAGATTATATTTGGTAACACTTATGGAAGATTATATTTGGTAACACTTATGGAAGATTATGTTGGTAACACTTGGAAGATTATATTTGGTACACTTATGAAAGATTATATTTGGTAACACTTATGGAAGATTATATTTGGTAACACTTATGCAAGATTATATTTGGTAACATGAAAGATTATATTTGGTAACACTTATGAAAGATTATATTTTGGTAACACTTATGAAAGATTATATTTGGTAACACTTATGAAAGATTATGTTGGTAACACTTATGGAAGATTATATTTTGGTAACACTTATGGAAGATTATATTTGGTAACACTTATGAAGAATTATATTTGGTAACACTTATGAAAAAGATTATATTTGGTAACACTTATGGAAGATTATATTTGGTAACACTTATGGAAGATATATATTTGGTAACACTTATGGAAGATTATATTTGGTAACTTGTAGAAAGATTATATTTGGTAACACTTATGAAAGATTATGTTGGTAACACTTATGAAGATTATATTTGGTAACACTTATGGAAGATTATATTTGGTAACACTTATGAAAGATTATTTGTGCCACTTATGAAAAAGATTATATTTGGTAACACTTATGCAAGATTATGTTTGGTAACACTTATGGAAGATTACATTGTTAACACTTGTGGAAGATTATATTTGGTAACACTTATAAATTATATTTGGTAACACTTATATGGAAGATTATATTTGGTAACACTTATATGGAAGATTATATTTGGTAACACTTATGGGAAGATTATATTTGGTAACACTTATGGAAGATTATGTTTAGTAACACTTATGAAAAGGTGTTGGTAACACTTACTGGAAGATTATATTTGGTAACACTTATGGAAGATTATATTTGGTAACATGAAAGATTATATTTGGTAACACTTATGGTGTATTTGAAGTACTTACCTATATGGAAGATTATGCTTGTTAACCTTGTAGGTGTATTTGGTAACACTTATATGGAAGATTATATTTGGTAACACTTATGAAAGATTATATTTGGTAACACTTATGAAAAGATTATATTTGGTAACACTTATGAAAAGATTATATTTGGTAACACTTATGAAGATTATATTTGGTAACACTTATGGAAGATTATATTTGGTAACACTTACTTGGAAGATTATGTTGGTAACACTTATGAAAGATTATATTTGGTAACACTTATGAAAGATTATATTTGGTAACACTTATGGAAGATTATATTTGGTAACACTTATGAAGATTATATTTGGTAACACTTATGAAAGATTATATTTGGTAACACTTATGAAAGATTATATTTGGTAACACTTATGAGAGATTATATTTGGTAACACTTATGAAGATTATGTTGTTAACACTTATGAAAGATTATATTTGGTAACACTTATGAAAGATTATATTTGGTAACACTTATGCAAGATTATATTTGGTAACACTTATGGAAGATTACATTTGGTAACACTTATGGAAGATTATATTTGATAACACTTATGGAAGATTATATTTGGTAACACTTATATGGAAGATTATATTTGGTAACACTTATATGGAAGATTATATTTGGTAACACTTATGGGAAGATTATATTTGGTAACACTTATGGAAGATTATATTTGGTAACACTTATGAAAGATTATATTTGGTAACATGGAAGATTATATTTGGTAACACTTATGGAGAAGATTATATTTGGTAACACTTATGAAAGATTATGTTGGTAACACTTATGAAAGATTATATTTGGTAACACCTATATGGAAGATTATATTTGGTAACACTTATGGAAGATTATATTTGGTAACACTTATATGGAAGATTATGTTGGTAACACTTATACTTGGAAGATTATGTTGGTAACACTTATGGAAGATTATATTTATTAACCTTATGGAGATTATATTTGGTATACCTGAAAATTATGTTGGTAACACTTATGAAAGATTATATTTGGTAACACTTATGAAGATTATATTTGGTAACGAACATATGGAAGATTACATTTAGTAGCACGTATATGGAAGATTACATTTGGTAACACTTATACTGGAAGATTATATTTGGTAACACTTATGGAAGATTATATTTGGTAACACTTATGGAAGATTATATTTAGTAGCACTTGTGGAAGATTATGTTGGTAACACTTATATGGAAGATTATATTTGGTAAC
Organism: Ascarosepion bandense; assembly: GCA_037127315.1. Lineage (NCBI taxonomy): Eukaryota > Metazoa > Mollusca > Cephalopoda > Sepiida > Sepiidae > Ascarosepion > Ascarosepion bandense. The sequence continues at coordinate 2,664,637 of JBBBDQ010000763.1, forward strand.
ACTTATATGGAAGATTATATTGGTAACTTACTTATGGAAGATTATATTTGGTAACACTTATGAAAGATTATATTTTGGTACTTATGAAAGGTGTATTTGGTAACACTTATAGAAGATTATATTTGGTAACACTTATGGAAGATTACATTTAGTAGCACGTATATGGAAGATTACATTTGGTAACTGCTATGGAAGATTATATTTGGTAACACTTATGGAAGGTATATTTGGTAACACTTATGGAAGATTATATTTGGTAACACTTATGGAGGAATTATATTTGGTAACACTTATGGAAGATTATATTTGGTAACACTTATATGGAAGATTATATTTGGTAGCACTTATGGAAGATTATATTTGGTAACACTTTTGGAAGATTATATTTGGTAACACTTTTGGAAGATTATATTTGGTAACACTTATGGAAGATTATATTTGGTAACACTTATATGGAAGATTATATTTGATAACACTTATGGAAGAATATATTTGGTAACACTTATGGAAGATTATATTTGGTAACACTTGTATGGAAGATTATATTTGGTAACACTTATGGAAGATTATATTTGGTAACACTTGTATGGAAGATTATATTTTGTAACACTTATGGAAGATTATATTTGGTAACACTTATGAAAGATTATATTTGGTAACACTTATGCAAGATTATATTTGGTAACACTTATGGAAGAATATATTTGGTAACACTTATGGAAGATTTTATTTGGTAACACTTGTATGGAAGATTATATTTGGTAACACTTATGGAAGATTATATTTGGTAACACTTATGGAAGATTATATTTGGTAACACTTATGGAAGATTATATTTGGTAACACTTATATTTATGCACATTTGATGTTGTGTCAAATAGATGGCTACAGACGTAACGAATTAGATTGTTGTGCTGGATCGTCCATACCAAATTTCTTTTTAAATACTGAAAATAATAGCTACCAATTGAAAAGCGCAACTAAGGAAAATGTGGCTTCTAACATGAATCAAATTCGTATTCCTATTTCTTATCTCACTTAAAGCCAGTGATTCTCTACCGAAGTTATTTATATGTGGTAGGCTACCCTACTCTAAATAACATCAAAAATAAGAACCGAGAAAGACTTGTAATGAACAAAACAAGATCTAGATTTTAAAATTCAAATGCTAAGCACTGACTCATTGATTTTGTTAGAAATAAACGAATTTACTCGAATCTACAAAACCTTTACTTAGCACACACAAATCTCGCGAATTTTCACACCTAGATGCGAAATGTTTTTCGGCCAATACAAAATTAGGAAAATCTAAAAAAATTTTTTAAATAATCCTTAATTATTAAAATCAAATTCATTTTACGGACCTTTTTTGCGAGCCGATGTGAAGTTTTTGTCGTCCAATAGAAATACCAGAATCACATCCGGGAGTGAATTCCTAAATGACCTTTCCAGGCCTCAAAACAATATAAAAGACGAGACAAGACGACTGTCGCCAAAGAGAAAAGAATACGAGTGTCATTAACACGTCCCTCAACAAACGTCAAACGATCACTATTAGTATTATCTCTTTCTTTCTCTCTCACCTCTTTATTCTCACGGTCTACCTTTTCTTATACTTGATAACCGGACGGAACCCTTTATGACTTTTGATTTTCTTGTTTTATACCCCTCTTATAGTGGGCTATCTACTAACAAGGCCAAATCAAACTAATCTGTTTCAATACACACATACACTTCACTATAACGGATAACTCAGTATAGACTACGCTCAACTGAAAAAGAAACGAGGTTCTGCTTATCGCACGTTCAACAAAACATTGAAGAAATCACAAAAAAAAAACAACAAAAAAAAAACAACAACATTAGGCACAGGTTTAACACTGTTGAACGGAAACATTAAAATAAAGGAAGTTCATATTTGTCTGTGTATTTTAAAATATCTATGGTTTTATTTCATAACATTTACATGTAAATAACCTTTAAAACATTTGCTAAGTGTGCCGTGATATTTGCAGTTTCTCCTAGGTGTGCCGTTGACAAAAAAGATGAGAAACGATGTCGTCAAACATTATGACGTAAAGTTCAATTATTGAAGAAACTAGCAGTATAGCCCGGCGTTGCTCGGGTGTCAGTCAGTTAAGTGCCATGCGCGATACACGCTTTGGGCGATCATGTCTCGAAAGAGACATGACTGACTGGGCAGAAAATTATCCCGCAGTAGGTTGCCATTGCTTTCTGCGGTAGACTGGTTGCCGACCAAGGCTATAGAACCCAATCTGTCCTGTTATTTAGCCCATAACTGGAAGGAATAGACGGATTAATACCTTTCCCAAGGGTATTTGCGCGTAAGTGAATGCAAGGAATTCTCGGGTGTAATGAAAGCTTTAAAGCTAATCCTTGGTCTTAGAGCTTAGACTCTTTGGACGTTGGCACGAAAAACTAAAAGCAATAGTTGTTTCCAGTTAAAGCGAAACCGTAGACTGAAAGAAAAATGAATGGATGTAAGTCAAATTTTGATTTCCCGGTATAGATATCAAATAATTTTTTTCGTCGTAAACTGAACTTTGAAAGCTAAATAAGTCCTCTGAGTAAATGGTATCATGACTGAGACTAAGAACTACAATTATACCTACTTAGAGCAAAACCCGAAGCAAAAACTAAAATAAAACGGCTGAAAAAAAATACAGGCAGATAAACAGACACGCACACAAACATCTTGCCTTTTATATATATATATTATCGATTTTCTGCACTATTGTAAGAACTGCAATCTTGAAACTTCTGAATATTGTTTCTTATGTTTTTGATTAAAATCGGACCACTCCTTCTATAACCCGATTTTTTCGATTATCGATTTTCGATATTTATCGGGGGTACCGCGACACAAAACCTAGCTAAGAACACTCGCAGACCTTCATAGTACAACTGCGTAAATTTTCAAGAAAATCGGTTGAGCCATTTTGAAGTCTTTAGGTAACGGACACACACACACACACACACACACACACACACACGCAAAGTTCTATTTATAAATAAGTTTAGATTTAGATACACATTCCTCGTTAGTACATTTTGAAGAAATAACTGCTAATTTTATTTTCGCATCTGAAACGTAAATAATATTTTAGCAGTCAGCGGATATAGTGAATTATTGGTTTTGTCATGATGTTGATAAGTGCTCATTCGAACTTAATCTCGTGAGATACCAATCTGTCCATTATCTTAGACCTATCATATATATATATATATATATATATATATATATATATATATATATATATATATATATATATAGGGGTACGGCTATGCTAATTATTATTAGCTAGCCAATCTCACTACAGGTTCTTAATATAAAAATTGAAATTTCTTGAGCTTTAATTATCTACATCACAACACTGGCAAACACTTAAATGTTGGCTGATTATCGTCTGTTGTAATAACAGAAGAAATACTGCAATACATCTATGAGTGATAGCGGCCTTAGATTTATTTTTGCGAAAACAGAAAGGGGTCTAGAAAAAAGGACAATACAGTCATTTTCAAAACAGGTCAATCTAAAAAACATTAACATTTACACTCATGTTATCGATCTCTCTCCTCAGTAATATTTCACATGAATAGAAAACAAATATTACCTTTCTTTGCAGTACTTTGCCAAAATAGGTTCCTCCTAAAAATAGATGTGAATGAAAAATTCAGTCTTTAATAGTTTGAAGGAAACAATAAAGACTGATATTAGTTACGGCTAAAATATTAATGAAAATACAAGTATCTTATTTTTATAGACAGCAAGATCAAAGAAAGACCAATGATCCCAATAAAATGTTAGTTGAAATCGAGATTCAATCTTAATCACTTGATTATCCTATAAGTAAAAATAAAAAACATTTTTCCTTCTTTTATCAGGCATCAAAAAATTGAAGAAATAATAAGAAAAAATATCATTAATAATATAAGCATAATTAAGTTTAAAAATAGATTCTAACTTATTCATAATTCTATACTGTTGTTATTTATCGTTATATGAATAAAATCCAATAAAATTTTTACATACATATATATACACACATATATATTTACACATATATATATATATATATATATATATATATATATATATATATATATATATATACACACGTTTTGAAATTATTTGTTTGAACATTATTATTTTTTTTTTTTAATCATATCACCCCGAGCAAGGCGGTAACGCCACTGACGTGCAGGGGGCTACGTAAGACTGAAAAGATTTGAAAAGAGAAAGCCGGAAACCACATCCTAAACAGGAAACAAGGGGTAAGACTTTTCACCCGTTCAATAGACGTGGGTGGAGTGTAATTTTTGATCGATAGTCGTATTTAAACAGACATTCTGTTTATAATCAAACAGTATATATATCTATTTCTACAGGCCTTATTATTTACGATAAATTTTTGTGACAAAATTGTGTGCCATTCGGCAGGATTCAAACCTGCGACTGCTATCCACATAGGGGAAGCCACCAATTGATCTGGCGCGTCTTAGACCTCTCGACCACGATGGACCAACAGTCTAAACGAAGAAAAATCAAGCCTATATAAAACAATTTTCGATTCACGCAAATGGCCATATATGCACTGAAATGTATCGTAGTGTCAACAAACGTAAACATGTTACGGAAATTAACGAAGATTAACGAAATGGTTATAAACAACCAACAGTTTGAAATTATTTGTTTGAACATTAATTTTGATCGATACGTGTATTTAAGTAGATATTCTGTTTATAATCAAACAGTATATATAGTTATTTCTACCGGCCTGATTACTTACGATAAGTTTTTGTTACGAAAATTTGTGTCATTCGGCAGGATTCGAACCTGCGACCCCTATCCACATCGTATATATATAAACATATATACATATACATTCTATATATATATATATATATATATATATATATATATATATATATATATATATATATATATATTTCAATCCTGGGTCAGGAAGCGACCGGAGTCTAAGCCGTACTGATGAGCTGTAATACAGCGAAACAGATCTGTCTGCGGATGACTATAGTATTTATGCTCTCACACCCTGATTGAGCACTCTGGAAGAGTGGTGGACTTTGTAAACAGTGGCTACTCCGGCATTTATGCACCGCTCATTCGATAATGAATTGGATCACTCTAACTATTGGGCGTGTTTATATGCGCTAAAATGCCTGCCTTCTTCTACTGGACGCTCGTGGCCTAGGGGTAGAATCCTGGGTTAGTAAGCGACCGGAGTCTAAGCCGTACTGATGTGCTGTAATACAGTGAAACAGATCTGTCTGCGGATGACTATATATAAGTACAAACATATATGCACACACACACACACACACACACACACACACACACACACACACACACACACACACACACATATATATATATATATTAATTCAGATACTTCGATCCAAGGGAAAAAAGCAGGAAGGTATATTCCAAAAACCCGATCCTAATTAATATTAAAAATTTTATTTTAATATTAAAAAATGATACAGGAAGAGAGCTCCATGTAATATAAAATTACAGAGCAAATATATATATTAAAAAAGGATTAATTCAAAGATGTTGAATGGCCATTTCGATATGAAGATCCCCACGGGGGATAACACATCACCTCAGCAACAGAAAAATCCTTTCAGAAACTGGAGAAAAATTAGTCTACTTTTCCTTTTTAAATAGATTTGCAAAGAAATTAAAAAATAAAATAAAAATAAAAATAAAAATATAAAGGAAAAATAAAGGAAAAGAAAAAGAAAAAGATAAAATAAAATCAAATAAACAAGAAAAGAAAAAATTGACATCGTTTGGGTTCGCAAAAAAAAGGAAAGAGAATTGTAACTAAAAACTAACAGACAGCCGTGTTAAATCGACGTAAGTTTAAGCAACACGGAAAAAAGTTGGGAGATAAGAGAGATAAAGGAAGGAAGGGAGGGAAAAAGAAAAGAAAAGAAAGAAATTTTTTTTAAAATATTACAGACGCTGAACATATTCAAAAACTTAACTTCCCAAAAACGTTGAAGTATTAGAAAAAGGCCTTTACTTAAAAAGGCATAATTATTTATAAAAGGGAACAAAAAGATATAGGATTTAAAATAAAATTATTTTTAAAAAAATTAGGTCATTTGAATTAAACTAAAAACATATATTGTTAAATATAACAGACAATGAATATCTAATATGTTTAATCATGAGACATTCTAAAGGTCGTATTTTGGCTTTAATTTCTGTTAAAAATAAAAACAAGAATTGTCCAAAATTTGAATATTTTTTATTATGCTGTTTCTAAGCTTTCCGCTCATATGAGCCATCTTCAGAGTGGTTGCAGATGATATTTTTTTGTGTTGACAAAAAAACATTGCTGTGTGACGATAACAGTTAGCAGACACAGTTCGTTAATTTGCAGTGCAATTCTATGATGTCACATCGCGTGAGAGATCGAAATCTTAACAGAACCGGATGTCTAAATGCAATGTAATGTGTTGTGACTAGATTGAAATGTGATTTTATTGAGCTTGCTTTGATTTAATGTAGATGGTCTCCAATATCTAAAGGTTCTTTTTACTGTGTGTATGTGTGAGTATTATTGCGTTATCGACTAAAATCTGTCAAATATTACATACATGGTTATGTTTTTCAAAGAAATGTTGTTTAATTGAATTATGATAAGAAAGGTAACAAGTAAGTTTAAGAGAGAGTGTCGTTGTAGTAAAACCAATATATATAGTAGGCTTATTACTAGTATCTGAGATACAATTTATGAACGGGCATGCAAAGTGATTCACTAAATTGGTTTTCTGTAGAGAATTTAGTTGTGTGGTTGTCGGATTATCAGAGACTATGAGGTCAATTGTTTTAATTTTTTTTATAATATATGATAAGCTTTATTTATTATTATTAATTGGTTTAACATTTCTGCCTATTATGTTTTTGAGTGTTGTTTCATCATGTTTGTAATTATGATGCATTTGGTTGCAATAGTTTATAGAGTTATTTTGATGTACGCTATTATTATTAATATTATCAATATTGTTAGAAGTTTATTGAGATACATTTTAATTTGTTGATCAATTATGGAGTTAGGAAATCCATTGTTAACAAGTGCTTGTTTAATGTTATGTAATTCTTTATTGGAAGGAGATATAATTTGTGCACGTTGAATTAAGTTTTTAATAACAGCTAACTTATATCGTTAGGGGTATTCACTATAATAATTAAGAAGACACAAGTTTATGCTCTTTGGTTTCTTATGTAGAGAAGTAGTAAATTTATGTGCGCTGGAATCAATAAATACATAAAAGAATGGAATTTTATTATTGATATTAAGTTCTAATGTGAATTTTAGGACGGAGTGACTTTACAATTTGTTTTTAAGTTGTGTAATTTGATCAATATTTTTAACTAAAATCAAAATGTCATTTATGTATCTTACATATATAGGGTTTATTTTAGTGTGATTAAGTATTTTATTTTCTAAATGTGCCATATAATAATTAGAAAAGAGGGGAACTAAAGGAGATCCCATCGCAATATCATCTATTTGAGTATAAATATTACCTAGGGGGTCATGAAAAGGTACTTGAGTATTGAATGCTAATGATATTTTTTAAAATAGTGGGTTTAATATTGATTGGCGGGAGAGCAGCATGATTATATACATCATGTATAATGATGTTGTTTCATGGACGGGAACATTAGTGAATAAATTTTGTACATCCAAAGATGCGATTATTTGATTGTTTGGTTTTACAGAATGATGGATTTGCACTTGGAAGATAGAGAGTAATGAATTTGTTAAGGGTTTTGGAAAGGTTATATATTGGTGTGGGTATTTGTAAAATGATAGATCAAAGTGGATGATCTTTTATATGGATTTTTCATTTCCATAAAGGTAGCCAGGCTGATTGTCACCTATAATCTTTTGAAGTTTATAAGAACCTGTTTCAGTATTGTTTGCAGTAATAAGTTTATTGATATGTTTTTAAGTTGGGAGGTGATATTATTAGTTAGCTTATGAAATTTATTGTGATCGTCCAAAATGGCCTGTAATTTGGAGTGATATTCATGTTTGTTTAAAATAACAAATGTATTGGTTTTATCGGCATGTCGGATAACAGTACTACTTTATTAGAGGTGTGTTTATAATATCATTAGGATTTCTATGGTAAAGGTGATTGGTTCATTCAGCTTTGAATAATTCTTTTAAGCCTATCTGTGTAGTAATATGGTTGTCTTGTTCCTGTAGATGTATTTCTTGGTATAAAGCTTCATTTTGCATTTGTTTAAACATTGAATTAGGTTTCTGTGCGACATGAAGATTTTGTCCAGATTAAGGAATTCCATTTCATATGGAGTGAGTTGGTAATCCGATAGGTTAATGAAGTAGCCATTGATGTTTGTTAAAAGTATTTTTCATTTATATAATTTGTTTAGCTTTTTTTGGATGATTTGCTCATGGTATTCAGTTCCTTTTGTGCTGTATTACATAATAAATCCAATAAGTCCTTGAATTTTTCATTTGTGGTAGAAGATTGTAAGATTCCTTTAATACGTACAATTTCTGTGTTGATTAGTTGTACTTTCTGTTTAACTGTGTTTATTAGTCATTTAATGAGGTTCCATTGAATATTCTTGGTGTTGGGATCATTTAATATGTGTGTGTGTGTGTGTGTGTGTGTGTGTGTGTGTGTGTGTGTGTGTGTGTGTGTGTGTGCATGTTTATATATATATATATATATACACACACATATATGTTATATATATATATATATATATATACACACACATATATGTATATATATATATATATATATATATATATATATTATGCTTTCATTACGATTGAGCTCTCTGGAGAAGAAAATTTTAAAAACAGTTTCCACTTCAGCTATAATGCGTGACTCTTCAGAAATGAATTGAGCTCTCTCGGTGACTGGCGTCTGTATACACTGCTTACATACAAGACGTTAAAATTTCCCTTCTCTGACCCCATGCGCCGATGGCTTAGGGAGTAGAAACTCCGACTGACACCAAATCGGTCGAGTTTTCGATCCCGGCCAGGAGCAAGTGGATATGTCTAGCCACACTGATGAGCTGCGAAACAGGCTTGTATGTGGATGACTAATATATATATATATATATATATATATAAAGTCTTGCTACTACAGTTTATGAATACTGATTTGAAAAAGTAAGAAAGCATTTTTCTATCTTTAAATTTTAGCAAGCCTTCGGCCAAAACTTTTTCAGAATGTACTGTTGGCAAAATTGATATACATTACAAGCCAAAACCTAATCATGAAAAATGTCTTTCTACCTATTTAAAACATTATTCAGGCTCTGTGGCATCTTGTTTATATATATCATTATTTAATAAATTGTCCCTATTAGAAAATACCAACATATTTTCCTTAAATAAAGCTTTATATTTATTGGCAGAACATGTCATTTAATAAACATATCAACATATATACTTATGTCTGTATTTCTCGTTCTGTTCCTCTATCCATTACTCCACCCAAACACACACAAATATTATATACAATAATACATACATCAAAATCCTCGCAGGTTTTCCCATAGAAAGGCTGTTTACAGTGGCACTGTTCCTGCTCACAAATTCCATTTCCACTACAGATTTTCTGAAAATAAAATTAGAAATTGATAAAAGTTGTAGGGCTTTTTTTGCTGATTTTATTCTCTATGGGAAGTCTACAAGGAGCGCACCGTTTTAATCCCAGAAAACAATTGCTTAACCGATAAACACATAATTATTGTAATTGTTTAAGTCACTTTCTTTGCCGCCGTAACGTAGATTCCCTCTGACTTTTCTATAAATATTTTCAACATAATTGCTCCGAGGAGATGTCCTTTTTAGTACCTCGAATTTACGAATTTAAGCGCAGTCCACACTAAGATTATGTAGCCATATTGGCATCGCGAAAGACGCATTCCAAAAGCTAAGCAGATTATTGAGAGACAGGAAGATTTATTTGGAAATTAAGAAAACAGTACTGGCCTATTATGTGATGTCTGTTCTTTAATACGGCAGCGAATGCTGGGCAATCTCCTCAAAGATGAAAGAGAGACTCAAAGCAACAGGTATATGGTTCTACAGAAGGATGCTGAGGATACCATGAATCGAACATGTGAGCAAAGTCAGGGTTTTGGTGAGGATGGAAATGGAAAGAAAGCTTATAGTTAACATAAGGAAGAAATAGATGCTGTTTTTGAGACATGTAATGAGAAAGGAAGGCTTGGAAAATCTAATACTGACAGGAAAGTGAGACAGGAGAAATCAACGTGAGATGGGTATGAGCAAGTGGATTAGCGAAGCAGAATTTGGGAGAGATATCAAGAAGAAAAGTGTTAAGAAAATTAAGGAATAGGAGGAAGTGGAGGTCCACGATCGCCTATGTCCTGAAAGATGGCACATAAAGATTTAGAAGACTCTGTTGGCAGCTAGGTCTCATCATTTTACAGTTGACATAGCTAGAAAATAATTATAAAAGAAGAAAAGACTTAACAACTGCTGATCCAGAGTTGAGTTAATTGTGATTAGAAATCAACCAAAACAAGACAGACTATACAAATACTTTCCTCTCTATGAAAAAAGAAAAATAGTTTTGACTAATCAAAAGAACAAGTAGACTTCGCGTCAAGTAATCCAAGAGCTTTTATTAAGTGTACAATTGTAGACAGAATTATTTGCCCCGGTTCTATAATTAAAAATAAAGCTGTAATACCTCAAATTTTCATAGAAACTTTATCTGGATTTTTTTACAATTGATGAAATAATGGATTAGAAAAATATGCAGTGATGCCTTCTACAAAAATCATACTTTAATGGCAAACAAAAATACAAAAAAAGCACCAAAATCATTTCACATAGGACAAAAGTATTTATTTTTTGCAATAATTATGTCGACGAGTAGTGAAGAATATATATATATATATATATATATATATATATATATATATATATATATATATATATATAAATCTATTCTATTATAATAAAAATTCTGTTATAATAAAACATTTATTTGTTATATAATATTCCCCTCTTAACTCGCTCAGGTTTTTTTTTAATGTAAGATACTCAATAGTAAGTGCATCAAAATATATTTTGCCGTCATTTTAGATGGCATATATAAAAGTTTTTTTTTAAAATTATATATATATATATATATATATATATATATATATATATATATATAGTATATCGAGGCAGCAAGTAATTTTCCAGACATATGCTATTAAATATAAGAGACAATGAATGTCTATTATGTTTAATCATGAGCCGTTCTAAACGTCGTATTTTTGCTTTAATTTCGGTTGAAAATAAAGACAAAAATTCTCCAACATTTGGATAATTATTTATTGGTTTTCTTCTAAGCTTTCGGCTCACATGAGCCATCTTCAGAGAGGTAGTTTAAACTGAAATATTATAAAATCCACCATCACCGACGATTTTATTTTGTGTTGACATAAAACTCCGCTTGGCAACGGCAATAGTTACCAAAAATAATAAACGCAGTTCTTAAGTTTGCGATGCGGTTTTATGACGTCACACCGCGGGATAGCGCGAAATGACAACAAAACCATCTAGTCAAATGCAATGTAATATGTTATTTCCTGTTTTAAAGTTGATTTTATTGAGTGTTGGTTGTTTTGATTTGATGTACATGGCCTCCAATATCTGCAGGTTCCTCTTACTGTGTGTATGAGTAAGGATCACCGTATTGTTGACCAAAATCTGTCTGATATTACCTACATGTTTATGTTTTTCAGAGAAATGTTGTTTAATAGTACTCTGATCAGAAAGATGACATGTAAGTCTACGGGAGAGCGTGGTTGTGGTAAAACCAATATATGTACTAGGTTTTTGAGTAGTATCAGATATACTAATGATATCTTCTTCGAAATCTATATTTTATAAAGAATTACACAACATTAAGCAAACACTAGTCAATAATGGATTTCCTAACTCCGTTATTGATCAACAAATTAAAATGTATCTCACCAAACTTAACAATAGCTCTAACAATAATGATAATATTAATAATAATGGTTTACATCAAAATAAACATAACACTATTAACTTATACTATTGCAACCAAATACATAATAATTATAAACAAGATGAAAAAACTCTCAAAAACATAATACGTAGAAATGTTAAACCAGTCGAAAGTAATAATCAAATTAAACTCATTATATATTATAAAAAGTTTAAAACAATTGACCTCATAGTCTATAATAACCCAACAGGCACTAAACTAAATTCTTTACAAAAAACCAATGTAGTGTACCAATTTACATGCCCATTCAGAGATTGCATCTCTGATACTACTCAAAAACCTAGTACATATATTGGTTTTACCACAACCACGCTCTCCCGTAGACTTACATGTCATCTTTCTGATCAGAGTACTATTAAACAACATTTCTCTGAAAAACATAAACATGTAGGTAATATCAGACAGATTTTGGTCAACAATACGGTGATCCTTACTCATACACACAGTAAGAGGAACCTGCAGATATTGGAGGCCATGTACATCAAATCAAAACAACCAACACTCAATAAAATCAACTTTAAAACAGGAAATAACATATTACATTGCATTTGACTAGATGGTTTTGTTGTCATTTCGCGCTATCCCGCGGTGTGACGTCATAAAACCGCATCGCAAACTTAAGAACTGCGTTTATTATTTTTGGTAACTATTGCCGTTGCCAAGCGGAGTTTTATGTCAACACAAAATAAAATCGTCGGTGATGGTGGATTTTATAATATTTCAGTTTAAACTACCTCTCTGAAGATGGCTCATGTGAGCCGAAAGCTTAGAAGAAAACCAATAAATAATTATCCAAATGTTGGAGAATTTTTGTCTTTATTTTCAACCGAAATTAAAGCAAAAATACGACGTTTAGAACGGCTCATGATTAAACATAATAGACATTCATTGTCTCTTATATTTAATAGCATATGTCTGGAAAATTACTTGCTGCCTCGATATACTAAATTTAAGTTACATGATGCCGCAGCATTAAATGATCCCACCGCTAAGAAATTGCAATGGAACCTCATAAAACGTCAAATGCACACAGCCAAACAGGAATTACAAGAAATCAACACTGAAATTGTACACATCAAAGAAATTTTACAGTCTTCTACCACAAGTGAAAAATTCAAGGAAATATTGGATTTATTATACAATACAACACAAAAGGAACATGAATCCCATAAACAAGTCATCCAAAAAAAGCTAAACAAATTATATAAAGGAAAAATACTCTTACCAAACATCAATGACAACTTCATTAACCTATCGGATTACCAACTTACTCCAGATGAAATAGAATTCCTTAATCTCGGACCAAATTTTCATGTCGCACGGAAACCTAATTCAATGTTTAAACAAATGGAAATTGAAGCTTTATACCAACAAATACTTCAACTCGAACAGGACAACCATATTACTACACAGGTAGGCTTAAAAGAATTACTCAAAGCTGAATCAATCAAACACCGTTACCATAAAAATCCTAATGATATTATAAATATGCCTCTCATAAAAGCAGCCACACATCTAAAAAATAACAAAAATATTGTTATCCGACGTGCCGATAAAACCAATACTTTTGTTATTTTAAACAAACAGGAATATTACTCCAAATTACAGGCCATTCTCGACGATCACAACAAATTTAAAAAATTAACTTGTAATACCACAACCCAACTTAAAAAACATATTAATAAACTCATTACTGCAAACAATGCTGAAATAGGATCCTATAAACTTCAAAAGATTATAGGTGATTATCAGCCCGGCTACCTTTATGGAAATGTAAAAATCCATAAAAAAGATCATCCCCTCCGACCTATCATTTCTCAAATACCCACACCAATATACAACCTTTCCAAAACACTTAACAAACTAATTACTCCCTATCTTCCTAGTAAATATAGCATTAACTCCACGGACGAATTTTTACAGATTCTCCATTCCGTAAAACCTAATAATCAAATGATTGCATCTTTGGATGTTCAAAACTTATTCACAAATGTTCCCGTCCAGGAAACAATTGACATCATTATCCGTGATGTATACAACCATGCTACTCTCCCATCAATCAATATTAAACCCACTATATTAAAAAAACTATTATTAGCATGCACCACACAAGTACCCTTTCACGATCCCTTAGGCAATATTTATACACAAATAGATGGTATTGCGATGGGATCTCCTTTAGGTCCCCTCTTTTCTAATTATTATATGGCAAATCTAGAAAATAAAATAATTAATGACAACAATAAACCCTCTATATATGTAAGATATATAGATGACATCTTTGTTTTAGCTAAGAATATCGATCAAATTAAATATCTTAAAAACAAATTTGAAAGTCACTCCGTCCTGAAATTTACATTAGAACTTAATATTAATAACAAACTCCCATTCCTTGATGTATTCATTGATTCTAGCACACATAAATTTACTACTTCTCTATATAGGAAACCAACTAGCATAAATTCGTGTCTTCTTAATTATAATAGTGAATGTCCCCAACGATATAAGTTAGCTGTTATAAAAAACTTACTTCAACGCACACAAATGATATCTTCTTCGAAATCTATATTTTATAAAGAATTACACAACATTAAGCAAACACTAGTCAATAATGGATTTCCTAACTCCGTTATTGATCAACAAATTAAAATGTATCTCACCAAACTTAACAATAGCTCTAACAATAATGATAATATTAATAATAATGGTTTACATCAAAATAAACATAACACTATTAACTTATACTATTGCAACCAAATACATAATAATTATAAACAAGATGAAAAAACTCTCAAAAACATAATACGTAGAAATGTTAAACCAGTCGAAAGTAATAATCAAATTAAACTCATTATATATTATAAAAAGTTTAAAACAATTGACCTCATAGTCTATAATAACCCAACAGGCACTAAACTAAATTCTTTACAAAAAACCAATGTAGTGTACCAATTTACATGCCCATTCAGAGATTGCATCTCTGATACTACTCAAAAACCTAGTACATATATTGGTTTTACCACAACCACGCTCTCCCGTAGACTTACATGTCATCTTTCTGATCAGAGTACTATTAAACAACATTTCTCTGAAAAACATAAACATGTAGGTAATATCAGACAGATTTTGGTCAACAATACGGTGATCCTTACTCATACACACAGTAAGAGGAACCTGCAGATATTGGAGGCCATGTACATCAAATCAAAACAACCAACACTCAATAAAATCAACTTTAAAACAGGAAATAACATATTACATTGCATTTGACTAGATGGTTTTGTTGTCATTTCGCGCTATCCCGCGGTGTGACGTCATAAAACCGCATCGCAAACTTAAGAACTGCGTTTATTATTTTTGGTAACTATTGCCGTTGCCAAGCGGAGTTTTATGTCAACACAAAATAAAATCGTCGGTGATGGTGGATTTTATAATATTTCATTTTAAACTACCTCTCTGAAGATGGCTCATGTGAGCCGAAAGCTTAGAAGAAAACCAATAAATAATTATCCAAATGTTGGAGAATTTTTGTCTTTATTTTCAACCGAAATTAAAGCAAAAATACGACGTTTAGAACGGCTCATGATTAAACATAATAGACATTCATTGTCTCTTATATTTAATAGCATATGTCTGGAAAATATATATATATATATATATATATATATATATAAAGGCTTTTTTGCAAAAATTTTCATTGTTCCCATATTAAAATTTTGCCGTCATTTTAGATGGCATACCGACATATAAATATTTGTAAAAATAAATACTAAATAATTTTTTAATTTCAAGGGACATGACTGCACATAAGGTTGTTTCCCTTAAATTATTAATACATTTATTTTTATTCATTGAAATTTTAATACAGGAACAATGAAAATTTTTACAAAAAAAACCTTATATATATATATATATATATATATATATATATATATAATTAAAAAAAAAACTTTTATATATGCCATCTAAAATGACGGCAAAATATATTTTGATGCACTTACTATTGAGTATCTTACATTAAAAAAAAACCTGAGCGAGTTAAGAGAGGAATATATTATAATAGAATTTTTTATTATAATAGAATGGATTCATATATATATATATATATATATATATATGATTTTACAAACAGACGATGGCATAGTTTATAAATAACAAGTCGATATTGCGATGTATAAATTCTCACTGCTTTAAAACAACTATAATAAAATACCGAATAAAAAATCTTTCAAATCTAAGGGACATAACTGCATATACAGTTGTTCCCCTTTATTCATAAAATATTTTTATTCTTATTCTTTAAAATTTTAATACGTAAACAATTAAAATTTTACAAACAAACGTTTACACACACACACACACACACACACACACACACACACATATATATATATATAGAATAAATTATTTATAATTTTACAAAGAGGCGATGGTATAGTTTATAAATAATAAAAGTTGATATTGCAATGCACAAATTCTCACTGCTTTCAAACCACTGTAACAGTTGGAATGTGATTGTCTTTTAAATTCTTCAATGTAATAGTTAAAGAAAAACCGCGCGTTAAATGCGATGGGTATCATTCTTCTATCGGCATGTGCCATTTAACTTCATCAATTTTTTAATAACTTTCAAAATTATCGGAAGTGGAAGTTAACAATGAAAGTGAATAGACCTTACCAACTGAACCCGTCGTCTACATTGGACTAGAGAAGAAGTATTGAAGTAGCGCGGATTATTTAAGCTGAGCTGGAAAGTAATGTTTCCGCTAGAAAGAAGTCATGTGAAATATATATATATATATATATGACGTTGTAGATACAATCTCGCTTCCAACGTCTTAAATGCCCGAGTTTGTTGTTACTTGAAAATCTTCCATGTAAACAAAAACAGTTTGTCATTATCGTTTGTCAGTATTTATAATATATAATGTAATTTGACATGTTTCAAAATGGCTTATGTAAACCGAAAGCTTAGATTGGGTTATTAAAACAATTATGTATCAATATTGTAATTTTCTTCCTTCATTGAATGAGAATATGAAAAAAAAAATTACATAAAAAAAATAGACAAACAAAACTTTCCTATATTATTTAATGAAACATGCATTGATTATATATATATATATATATATATATATATATATATATATATATATATATATATATTAAAAAAGGATTAATTCAAAGATGTTGAATGGCCATTTCGATATGAAGATCCCCACGGGGGACGACACATCACCTCAGCAACAGAAAAAACCTTTCAGAAACTGGAGAAAAATTAGTCAACTTTTCCTTTTTAAATAGATTGCAAAGAAATTAAAAAATAAATAATAAAATAAAATAAAATAAAAATAAAAATAAAGGGAAAGAAAAAGAAAAAGAAAACGAAAAAGAAAAAGAAAACGAAAACGAAAAAGAAAAAGAAAAAGATAGAATAAAATCAAATAAATAAGAAAAGAAAAAAATTGACATCGTCTGGGTTCGCAAAAAAAAGGGAGAATGTAACTAAAAATTAACATTTCATTTAGTTACATTCTCCCTTTTTTTTGCGAACCCAGACGATGTCAATTTTTTTCATATCCATTAAAAATATTTTTAACTAAATAAACTAAAAATATGTCGGATTTCTATTTTCTAACAGTTTCGTATATATATTGTTGTGGATTCTTGTTTAGAAAACCACACAATATAATAAAAACAAAAATAGATATGTGAGGAAAAATATAAGTATATTGAATAAAAGATATACAACCTGTACACGGTTAGTAGATTCAGGAATATTTGTTAGTAGGAGTTAAATATATACAAGAAGTAAGTCCGAGTAATAGTCTATATTCTTGCTGACCAACGAGCGGCGGTTCAACTGCTCTGACAAACACCAACTCTAACAACAACAACCCGTTTTGTGTAGGAAGGATTATTTCTATACCATGGAAGAGTCCATAGAGTGTGTAAAATGGGGTGACTCCCTAACATTATATATATATATATATATATATATATATATATATATATATATTGCATCGTTCTTCTGCAATAAATTGAATACTCTTGGCTACTAGCGTTTGTTTACATTATGTATATAACACGCTAAAATATCCCGTTTTCTGCCGTGCGCCGTTACACTGATGTCAAACCGGTCGACTTTCAATCCCGGCCGGAGACAACTGGAAGCTTAGCCGTACTGATGAGCTATGTTACATTGAAACAGGCCTGTATGTGGATGACTACATTTTTAAAAAAAATTATAACATAAATATGTTATAGCATCACTACAAAGTAGCTATTTTGTTTCGACACTACTTGTGTTTTGTCAGGTGATGGTGTGTTTCTCTTCATTGTTTTATCTTTGAATAATTTTATAATACTTTAAACATGATTCGTAATTTCTAACATTAATTCGTAATAATACATTAAGATGATTTTAATTTTAATTTCAAAGTGAAATAAAGTTAGTAATGCTGATTTCTATTTTAATCAAACATTAATGCACCGGATGTGCGTTGTGGTCCAGTGGATATCGGCTCATAACGAGAAACCGGGGGGCCGAGTTCGAATTCCAGCTGAATCTATTGTATTCACTTACGCGCAAATACCCTTGGGAAAGGTATTAATCCGTCTCTTCCTTCCAGTTATGGGTTAAATAGCAGGACAGACTGGGTTCTATAGCCTTGGTCGGCAACCAGTCTACAGTAGAAAGTAATGGCAACCTACTGCTGGATAATCTTCTGCCCAGTCAGTCATGTCTCTTTCGAGACATGATCGCCCAAGTGTGTATCACGTATGGCACTTAATTGACTGAATGCACCCATAAATTAATTTTAAGTTAGGGTGTCATGTTTTTCAAATTAACATTTGCTTGTATTTTGATTAGTCATCACAGTTTACGTAACAAGACACAAGAAGTGTTGAAACAAAATGGCTCCTTTGTAGTGATAATATAATTGTTATACATTTTAAATAAATATTATTTGCTCTACTGTGTATTTAGTAGTTTTAAGAATAAAGTTTTGTTTTTTTTATATCGGAATTTTATTCCATCCATATCAACCCTATATATATATATATATATATATATATATATATATATATATATGTTCAGAACAGGTAAAGAAAAGTGTCTTTAATCTAACAAGTTTCATTTTAATAATCTTCTTCAAAAATTTTGTTACGTCTTTACAAAATCTCTCACAAAGCTTATTGAAATTTTAACATGTGAGATTACACTTTTTCCTACCTGTTCTTTACTTATTCTATTGATCTAGTCCATTCATTTGATACACACACGCACACACACACACACACGTATATTTCTAAAGAAGTAATGACTTTTCTATATATTAATCCAACGAATTTTTATCACTTAAACGTACATTAATTTTATTAGATACTCATATTTGAATAGACGCTTTGTTTGTTGGATTTTCGGAGGGATTTTTCATTAATATACATATCTTCCTTTATTGGCTTGAATATTCGAAAAATCTTATTACAGAAAAATCCGACAGGAGTCGAACTTGCATCCAACTTAGTAGGAGAAACCGTCGTTAGCCACAAAGTACATTGCCGATCCTGCTTTTTCTTAAAAAAGATTTCTTAATATTCAGGTTAATAGATGATAATACCTATGATAATACCTATGATAATTATCTATGATAATTATCTATGATAATAATGGATGTACGTTGTGGTGCAGTGGATATCGACTCGGAATGACAAGACGTGTTCGAATTCCAGATGAATTTCTTGGATTCACTTTCGCACAAATACCTTTGAGAAAGGTATTAATCCGTCTCTTCACTCCAGTTATGGGTTAAATAATAGGACAGTTTGAGTTGTATAGTCTTGGCTGGCAACCAATCTACCGCAGAAAGCAATGGCAACCTACTGCCCAGGGATAATCTTCTGCCCAGTCAGTCATGTCTTTTTCGAGACATGATCGCCCAAAGCGTGTATCACGTATGGCACTTGACTGAAGATGATAATAAATATACTACTTTTAAACACGTACACCCACACGCACACTCATACACACGCTCTCTCTCTCTCTCTCTCACACACACACACACACACACACACACACGCAAAGTAGAAAGTGAGGACAATACCAACAGACGACCTGCTTGATAGCCTAAAGAATGTATTCTAGCATGAAGCAGTCGCTACATGGTTTCGATCTTCGTCTCGACAATTTTTATTTTAAATTTACATACGAAGTGCGAGAAAAGAAACTGTTAGAGTAGAAGCGAAGGTTGAATTACGCTATTAGTATTCACTTTCATATCAACACTATATCACTGATATTGAACGTTTTTACCGATATGTACCGTGTCTCTTCAGGACGTAGGCGATCATGGCCATCCACATCTCCCTATCCCGTGTAGCTCTTAACACCCATTCTTCTGTTATCCAACTCAAACTCCTGCTCCGTCATCTATCTGCTCAAGTCCATCACGCATGTCATGCGTTGTTTTTCCTTGTCTCTCCTTCCCTCTGTCCGTGATGTGAGTATCAGATTCTCCAAGCCCTCCTTTCTCACTACATGATTCAAACGTCAGCTGACATCTCCTGTTGTTAAGTATCAGTTTCCTTTCGTTTTCATCCTCTCCAAAACCTCGTCGTTGTTCACATTTTCGGTCCAGGGTATCTTCAGCATCCTTCTGTAGAAGCACATTTTTGTCGCTTCAAGTATTCTGTTCATCTTTCATCGGATTGTCCAGCATTCGATTCCATATTGAAGGACAGACATCACATAACAATCCAGTACTTACTCTCTTCTTTGTTTCAAGCAAAATTTTTCTGTAATTTAATCCTATATTCAGCTTCTGGAATGCATCCTCGGCCATACCAAAACGCCTTCGGATCTCAGTGTCACATTTTCCATCCTCTATTTCAACACTTCCCAGGTATTTAAATTTCTGTACCTGCTTGATTTTAGTATCCCCAGCCTGTAGTTGGCATTTCGGCTTCACTTTTTACTGATGATCATGAATTCAGTTTTCTTATTCTTTATATGTGGTTATTTCTTTCTATTTTCTTGTAACTGCTTTTTGTAGGAGGCCTTGTAAATATCAGTTAGTCATTTAAGTGGCATAGTTGATACACGCTTGGGCGATCATGTCTCGAAAGAAACATGACTGACTGGGCAGAAGGTTATCCTGCAGGAGGTAGCCATTGTTTTCTGCGGTAGACTGGTTGCCGAGCAGGGCTATAGACCCCAATCTGTCCTGTTATTTTTCTCATAGCAAGCGGGGGAATAGATGTATTATATTATGAATTAGTAATTTGTGGGGGATCAGTTTATTACTTCATATCAATAGAAAACCGATCCCCCACTTTATTATTCCGCAGTAGGTTGCCATTAATACCTTTCCCAAGGGTATTTGCGTGTAAGTGAATGCAATGAATTCAACTGAATTTCTCGTTCCAAGCCGATATCCTGATCTATTTACATCTTGTAAATACAGCATAATGTATATATATATATATATATATATATATATATATATATATATATATATATATATATATTTAGTATATCGAGGCAGCAAGTAATTTTCTAGACAGATGCTATTAAATATAAGAGACAATGAATGTCTATTATGTTTAATCATGAGCCATTCTAAACGTCGTATTTTTGCTTTAATTTCAGTTGAAAATAAAGACAAAAATTCTCCAACATTTGGATAATTATTTATTGGTTTTCTTCTAAGCTTTCGGCTCACATGAGCCATCTTCAGAGAGGTAGTTTAAACTGAAATATTATAAAATCCACCATCACCGACGATTTTATTTTGTGTTGACATAAAACTCTGCTTGGCAACGGCAATAGTTACCAAAAATAATAAACGCAGTTCTTAAGTTTGCGATGCGGTTTTATGACGTCACACCGCGGGATAGCGCGAAATGACAACAAAACCATCTAGTCAAATGCAATGTAATATGTTATTTCCGTTGCCAAGCGTATGGCACTTAACTGACTGACTGATCAGCGCAAAATATTTGCATTTATGCAGGCCTTAGAATATGTCGATGTCTATAGACTCGGGCACAAACAGGACTTGCGTCTATCATTTTTGTTTTTGTTTTTCTTCTCCAGTAAACTTGTGGACCTGATGAAAAAAAAAAAAAAAAAAAAACTTACTCCATTGGAACCAACGCAATTCTCCGATCGAATTTCCGTTTCGCAAGCCTGGCCTTTATAATTTTCCCGACACACACATTGTCCACAATTGCATTCTCCACGTTTGGTACCTGAAACAGAAAAAAATAATTCATTCCTTAGTGATACAAAACCATTATTGAGACTAGTTCATTAGTGATACGAGATCGTTACAAATCAATATTGAAGGAAATCTAAATTCAAACCTATTAAACAATTATTTTACTATCAAAAAGAAAAGTTCTCAAATAAATGTTTCTAATTCGTACTTCAACGGATAAATTTCTCTAGAAAATAGAAAAATAGATTTATAGACCAGTCAGAACGACTAAAAACAGCATATGTGGGCTGGCAAACGTTTATATAAAGAGGGTTGTCCACTAGTAAGGTCATAGTCGAGTCCGTTGGTTCGTCTCTCCGAGCCACTGGTACGAACAGATATATGCGCATGGACATATGTACACACACACACACACACACACACACACACACACACACACACTCTCTCTCTCTCTCTCTCTCTCTCTCTCTCTCTCTCTCTCTCTCTCAACGTCCACATAGACTGTATCGTCAATCTGAGCCAAATATTCACTTTAAAACCAACACCAAATAAAAATAAAATTAAAAAATGCTTACAAAATATCTTTTAAAATCTCTATATTTTGTCAGTAAGTTGAGTGCCATACGTGATACACGCTTGTGCAATCATGTCTCTTTTGAGACATGATTAACTGGGCGGAAGATTATCCCGCAGTAGGTTGCCTTTGCTTTCTGCGGTAGACTAGTTGCCGACCAAGACTAGAGGGAGGAGAGATTAATTATATTATTACGTAGTAATTAGTGGGGGGGTCAGTTTATTACTTCATAACAATAGAAAACCAACCCCCTACTTAATGACCGGTAGAAACTTTACTTATTTCTCCAACTATTATATTCAGTCAGTTAAGTGCCAAACATGATACACGCTTGGGCGATCATGTCTCGAAAGAGACATGACTGACTGGGCAGAAGATTATCCCGCAGTAGGTTGCCATTGCTTTCTGCGGTAGACTGGTTGCCGACCAAGGCTATAGAACCCAATCTGTCCTGTTATTTAACCCTTAACTGGAAGGAATAGACGGATTAATACTTTTCCCAAGGGTATTTGCGCGAAAGTGAATGCAATGAATTCAGCTGGAATTCGAACTCGGCTCCCCGATTTCTCGTTCCGAGCCGATATCCAATGCACCATTGTAAGCAATTTAATTTATCTATTTTTTTTTATAATAATGATTTAGTAATAGATGTCTTACTTATTAACTCATAACCGGGAGAAGAATTTGATTTATACTTCTTTTCTCACGGGTGTTTGCGCATAATTACATATAATGAACCCAACGGGAATTGGAACTCAGCTATCTAATTAACAATTCCGAGCCATTATCTTTTAACGTGCCCCGTATTCAAAAACAGTCACCTATTTAAGTACTGAATAGGCTCGACGCCGCTTAACTTCGGTGATCCTAAGGCAACCAGTGTTTCAAGGAAATTAAAGTAGTATAAAATTTATATGAATAGAACCACATTACCCGCGGTAGAAAGCTGAAATCCGCAGATAATTGGGATCTATTCATGTATTCAAAAACTTGTCAATGAGAATTATATAAATGTAGTATTTCAAAACAAGAATTAAAAAAAAATATTTTCTAAAGTTTTATTTTTCTTTACGAAGAAAAAAGACTATTTTTTTTTCAGGGGGGAAAAAAAAGAAGACAAAATTAAATTGATTATAACCTGAATTGGATATTTTTAATCATTTTATTCCAAGCAAGGCGGTTATGCCACTATTGCGCAGTGAGTTCCAGTGAGTGAAAAGGAAAGAGAAAACTGAAATTGGGGAAGATTGAGTTAAAGGAAAAAAAAAAAAAAAAAAAGGTCGGGATAAAAAATGACAGAAGATAGCGATTGATGTTGAATTTAAATTTTTGTAGATTGTTATCA
This sequence comes from Ascarosepion bandense, assembly GCA_037127315.1. Taxonomy (NCBI): domain Eukaryota; kingdom Metazoa; phylum Mollusca; class Cephalopoda; order Sepiida; family Sepiidae; genus Ascarosepion; species Ascarosepion bandense. Next base: position 2,688,893 of record JBBBDQ010000763.1, read on the forward strand.
GGATGTACGTTGTGGTGCAGTGGGTATCGCCTCGGAACGAGAAATCAGAGAGCCGATTTCGAATTCCGGTTGAAATCATTGCATTCACTTACACGTAAATACCTCTTGGGAAAGGCAGAAATCTGTCACTTCTCCAACAATGGGTTAAATAGCAGGACAGATTGAGTAGTATAGCCTTGGTTGGCAACCAGTATACCGCATAATGTAATGGCAACCAACAGCGGTAAAATCTTTTGAGACATGATCGTCCATGTGTGTATCACGTATGGCACTTAACTGACTGAGTTATTCGGGAAACAAGAAAACCGAAGAGATTTCCACAAGTGGGAATTGCAAGAAAAGAAACTGTTGGAGCAGAAGAGATTGTTGTATTTAGTTATTCCAAAAGTAAAAGGATGGAATTGCTGTAAAAATCAACATTAAATTTAATCAAAAATATTTTAAGATGCACCTTATGTCAATTTGATAACGGAGGAAGCCCAGTTCTCCACGTCTAGCTTTTGGTCACGTGTTCATTCAGGACGTAGGCGAACATGGAGCTCCACGTATTAGTTTTTGCTCTTAATACTTTTTATCTTTGTCTCTCAAACTCAAGCCCATCAAGTATGTCTCGCGTGGCTTTTCCCTGTCTTTCTTTTCCCCCTATCCATCCCGTGAGTATTATTCTCAAAGCTCTTCTTCCTCATTACATGTCCCAGAAACTTCAGCTATCACTTCTTGAAGTTAAGTTTTCTTTTCGTTTGCATGCTTATCGTTGCTCACATGTTCGGTCAATGTTATCATCAGCATCCTTTTGTAGAACTGCATTTCTGTTGCTTAGGGTCTCTCTCCTTCACTTTTGAGAAGATTGTCCAACATAGGAAGACAGATATCACATAGCAATTCAGTACTCTTTTCTTTGTTTGCAGCGAAATTTCACTGTCTCTCAATACTCTGCTTAGCTTTTGAAATGTGTTCTTGGCTATAACAATTCGCCTTATGATGTCAGTGTCGTACGTTTCATCCTCCGTCAGAACACGTCCCAGGTATTTAAATTTCTCCACCTGGTTGATTTTAGTATCTTCAACTTGTAATTGGCACTTTGGGCTTCTCTTTTTGCTTTCAGTTTTATTGGAGTCTGTGTTTAGTCCTTTCTTTTTGATTTCCCTTACTACCTTCTGTAGGAGACACTAGCCAAGCGTAATCAATACCAACATAGCAAGTCTTACCTCCACAGAAAGACCCATTGAATCTTGGACAATTCATGCGATCACAAGAGCAATAACGCCCACTGTAACGGTTGTTTCCAAACTGCAAATAAAATTTATGTTAAAAATAAATGTGATATTATTTTGGTTAGAAACACCTTATATTAGCAAGAAAAATTAAATAACGACTGTAGATAAGCATACAAAGTTGTACTGAACAGTTTCTGAAGAAGTACTCGGCCCTCCTAAAAAGGAAATCTGATATTTTGTGATCTGGTCATATTGCAGCAAGTGGATTCAGCCGATACATAGTAATTGGCCACGGTTAAATGTAATCAGCAGAAATTCCTAACAAACAAAATTGACAAGGTTTGCAATAAACAAAGAGAACAGCGCAAAAATAGTATGAAATACAAAGCATAACAAAGATGCAAGTAGTCAAAAAAGTAGGCAAACCAACAGTAACGAGTTCACAAACTAAGAAAGGTATTGACACACAAAAGGGACAAATATATATCTTTCCCAATCTTCTCACTCTTTCTTTTTCAATTGGAGTAGATAGACTAAACTATCGCCCGGTTCACACTCCACCCTCGTCTATTGAACAGGGTAAGAGGCTCATCCCTTGTTCCCTGTTTAGGATGTGGTTTCCGGCTTTCACTTTTCCAATCTTTTTACTCTTACGTAGTCCCCTGCGCATCAGTGGCGTTATCGCCTTACTCGGGGTGATATGATTAAAAAAAAAAGAAAAAAAAACTTGAATAAATTCAAAACAGTCATTCGACGAAACATACACACAATTACACGCATATCCAGGAATGACAACAAATATGAAACACACACACACACACACACACACACACACACACACACACACACACACACACACACACACACGAAAAACGGAAAGTGCCCCGCATCCGCCAGGGAACTAACATTTCTGGTCACCCCAAGGGGAAGGGGAAGGGGATGGAAAATTAAACTAAAGAAAGTGGGACATAAAAGAAAGGAATAAAAGAAACATATATACATACATAACTCGTCATTCCAGAAATTCGAACAAAGGTTTAAACAAGTTTAGTGATTTCAACAGACAAGGTCTTTTAGTTTAAAGTTTTTGCGCATATCGATAAAAATGTGAACAGAGTGTTCTAAGCGAAAGGTCGTCAGGTGCGCCCCCCCCCCCCCCCAAGTTAACTAAAATGTAATTTATGAATTATTTTTATATTTAAAAATTCATTATTCTTTAAACGCTAGAAACTCCAAGCACAAGACTTCCACGTCTAAGTCAAGTCTTTGTCATTTTATATTTGAACGTGGATGATGAATTCTTTAAGCCTCCAATAATAGATTAAATATTATTATTTTTTTAATCAATTCGCTCCAAGCATAGCGATAACGTTACTAGAACGCATGAGGTTACTGAGAGTGAACAAGAATGAGAAGACATTAGAAGGAACCGGTACCCAGTCTTAAACAAGAAACAAGGCTGGAAAGGAGAGTGAACCGGATGATAGGCGAACATGTCTACTATTAGATTTAATGTTTTGATGAGAATATGAGAGTGTGCTTATTAATATAAAGCCTAATATTTAAAAAAATTGCCAAATCACGTCAAACACAGGCTTCACACAAGCATACTTAAATATACAATGCCATGACTTAAACAACTTTTTCTATATATTAATACCGTAGTACCTAAGTACCTACGTGTGTCACGCTTTTGCTGTAATGATTTTATACAAGAAGTATAACCCATGCATTTCGTTTTTGCACTTAGCTCCCTTTGTATAATTTTGCTGCATTCCAGTATGACTGGGAGATAAAAAATAAAATGCGTAAACTTTATTACATAGTTGTTTTGTAAAATGGTTTCAACTTATAATTATGGACAACTGTTAAACAACTTAAGTTACTTTTTTTTTTTTTTTTTAATCATATCACCCCGAGCAAGGCGGCAACGCCACTGAAGCGCAGGGGGCTACGTAGGAGTGAAAAGATTGGAAAAGAGAAAGCCGGAAACCACATCCTAAACAAGGAATAAGGGTTTCACCTGTTCAATAGACGTGGGTGGAGTGTGAACCTCGCGATAGTTTAGTCTATCTACTCCAATTGAAAAAAAAAAAGAAAAAAAGTGAAAAGAATGGAAAAGAGAAAGCCGAAAACCACATCCTAAACAAGGAACAAGGGATGAGCCTCTTCACCTGTTCAATAGACGTGGGTGGAGTGTGAACCGGGCAATAGTTTAGTCTATTTACTCCAATTGAAAAAAAAGAAGAAAAGAGTGAAAAGATTGGAAAAGAGAAAGCCGGAAACCACATCCTAAACAAGGAACAAGGGATGAACCTCTTCACCTGTTCAATAGACTTGCATATCTTTTGAAACCAGTGACACCAAATTAGGTAAAAGTATCTCTCAAGCAGGATGTGCGTTGTGGTGCAGTGGATATCGACTCGGAATGACAAATCGGGATGCCGAGTTCGAATTCCAGTTGAATTCACTTACGCTCAAATACCATTGGGAAAGGTATTAATTCGTCTATTCCCTCCAGTTATGGGTTGAACAACAAGACAGATTGGGTTCTATAGCATTGGCTGGCAATCAGTCTACTGCAGAAAGCAATGGCAACCTACTGCGGGATAATCTTCTGCCCAGTCAATCATGTCTCTTTCGAGACATGATCGCCCAAAGCGTGTACCACATATGGCACTTAACTGAACTGTCAAGCCTCAGTTTGTAAGTCGTTTTGCCCAGTGTAATTATTTGTAACTCGCTGAACCCGTGAAAAAAAAAATCACGGATCATGTTATACAACCCAACATTTAAGTGTCAGGAAACTTGATTATTGGATAACTGTAGACAGGGATTTTGTAAATGGATTGAAGGGTTATTTTAAATGTTATTCTTAAGACTGAACGATTTCCCTTCGCTTAGAAACATTGGTGTATGCGCAAAGTTAAAGTAGAATACATATGGGTGGCATGGTACTCTGTTAAAGTCCCTGTTCATGGGAAGATGATAATTTCTTAGGTTATTAACAATAAGATATTATTACCTACGAGTATTGGAATAGAATGTTTCTAGCTTAGGCTACCACTTTAAATGAAGCGTAGCGGGCAAGTCTATTCTTATTTCGGGAGACTTCATTTTCATTATCATTTTCAAATTTCATGTCTACGTTTAACTCATTAAAATTTAACGTGCGCCCCAGGGTTTTAATTCTGATGTTAACTGGGGTAAGGGATGGCTTGTTAGTTTTAACGCTTCCAAAACGAAACTGCTCTCTATCAATCATCTCGCCACATCCCATCTGAGAGCTGCTGAGAGACCCATTTCTACCAGTATGGCTGATGCTAAGCTCCAACAAATAGACCCGTTGCAACTTATAGGATTAAAATTTTCCACTGACATGAAGCGGAAAGAGTATATTGAATCAAATGCTGGATTTATTGCTAAGAAAATTTTGTTCACTGTGTGTGCGAGACAATTTTTCTCTCCATAAACTATCTTGCAAGTTTATAAGTTTACCATTCGTCCGTGTATTAAATATTGCTTTCATATCTGATTTGGTGCTCCTGCTATACATTTCGAGATTCTTAATAAAATCCAAAGAAGAATCTGTAATATTATTGGTCTTGACCTGGCACTTCGTCTTCTGTCACTTTCCCATTGCTAAAATGTATCTTCTCTGTGCTTTTTTTCTAAATACTTTCAATTATTCTGATGAATTACCTTCTATGGTATCTACACTTTATGAATTTAATCGCAGTACTAGAGTGGGAGTTAGGTCTCAGCATTTTACAGTTGAAGTGGCAAAATGTAAGCATGAATTCTATTATAACAGGTTCTTGTATCACACTTTTCTTTTGTAGAACTTTTCGAGTTTCTTGCTTTCCAGTCATCTTCAAAAATCGTTATCTTTTGGCTTCTTGAATTTCTTTTTTAACAGTATGGTTCATCCTTGTACAAGACCCAGGGGCCACTCATGAGAGAGGGTTAAGCTAATGGATAGTGTTGTGGGATTTCCCTCTTTTGTATACGATAATGAACTCTACTGAATGTACATATACTCCTGCCATAGAGAGAGTTGCAGTCGGCATTTGCCGCTTTTACTATAACACTGTCAGCCTCTGCCTTCGGGTAGAGGGCGCTCTCTGCTTCCGAGCAGAGAGCACTAACCCAGTCGTGGTTCTGCCGAAGGGTAGAATCACGACTCGGTAATAATAGACAGACATTTTTTGGCCCGGCTATATGGCCGGGAAGACCCACTATAAAATGACCTTGTGTCACATCAAACCTTGCGTGGGAAGGTTGGTAAATACCGTTGCAGTTGGCAGTGGAGAGTAATCGTAGAGATCCGATACAGTTATCGGAGAGTTCCGAGAGACACCAAAGTTACCCAGAGACCAGACTAGCTCTGAGCTCCACTCAGAATAATATACCCGGATATATTATTTCCAGCGACTTCACTTCAAGACTTGTATATATTTATTTCTACCAATAGTATTCCTGGATTTACTAAGCTGCGTTCAAGTTTGTATATTACGTTCAATATAACCTACTTTTCTGTCTCCATATCTGTTTTTATTGTTCATTATTTTGTGCGGTTCCTCACCCGGAATCCACAACAAATAGTTTATATAGATAGGAGGGGAAGATAACGGTTGACTGTAGGTTTACGCTAATGGAAAGTTTATATAGATTGGAGGGGAAGATAACGGTTGACTGTAGGTTTACGCTAATGGAAAGTTTATATAGATTGGAGGGGAAGATAACGGTTGACTGTAGGTTTACGCTAATGGAAAGTTTATATAGATTGGAGGGGGAGATAACGGTTGACTGTAGGTTTACGATAATGGAAAGTTTATATAGATAGGAGGGGAAGATAACGGTTGACTGTAGGTTTACGCTAATGGAAAGTTTATATAGATTGGAGGGGAAGATAACGGTTGACTGTAGGTTTACGCTAATGGAAAGTTTATATAGATAGGAGGGGAAGATAACGGTTGACTGTAGGTTTACGCTAATGGAAAGTTTATATAGATTGGAGGGGAAGATAACGGTTGACTGTAGGTTTACGCTAATGGAAAGTTTATATAGATTGGAGGGGAAGATAACGGTTGACTGTAGGGTTAATGTCAGCTGTCTGCTATTATGTAAGTGGCATGGGGAATCCTAGCTCGACCTGGTGGGACCAGGTCATGCAGTTGGTCTGAGTACAATTCATGGTATTAACGATAGAGAAATGAGAGACACGTTACATTCCAAAAATGACTCGGAGAAACTTTTCAACTCTATCAAGGCTGGTAAGTGAGATCTGGGCAGCTTCTACCCAAAGATAGACTGAACTATCGCCCAGTTCACACTCCACCCACGTCTATTGAACAGGTGTAGAGGCTCATCCCATGTTCTCTGCTTAGGACGTGGTTTCCGGTTTTCTCTTTTGCAATCTATTCACTCTTACGTAGCCCCCTGCACACCAGTGGCCTTACCGCCTTGCTTAGGGTGATGTGATTAAAATATATATATATATATATATATATATATATATGGCAACAGTACTTCATTTTCGGTCTGCCCCTTATAAAGGTAGAATTCTTGTTCTTTATTGTTCTCTCTCCTTAATAGTATTTTTATTTTTATTTTCTTATACTCAATTCACACCGCATTCGAACAATACAGAACGCGAATTCGGTGTGAATTCGATAACAATCTGTACCCTCTTGCGTCCTAGTGGTTTTATTGCCTTGCTTGGAGTGAAATGATTGACAATATGTGTGCCGTGATGTAAAAGAAAAGGGTTCAGAGAAATATTTGGAAATATATAGCCGTACTCTTTTGTATCAAGTGCAAGTACCTTTTGCAATGAGCAAGTCTGTTGGAATGTTTCAAATAAATGTGTCGCTTCAAATAAATATTCCTCTTGACGGTGCATGACACCTGGCACAAAGCAATCGCGCCATGGAGAAAATTATCGAGAATGATAATATGCGTGTCGTACGACATCAACACCGTGTCAGGAAGTGGTGGTGGGGAAGAGAATTGAAGGAAATATTTTAATCGTGTAAGTATTTTTATTAGGTATACAAATAATGCAATTACAAGAAATAAGAAAGAAAAAAAAAAACAAAAAGAAAAAAAAATGAAAATCGGTTAACTTACCGAATCTGGTAAGCATTGGCAATTCCCGCAGATACAATTTCCGTTTCCAGAACACAACTTGCTGTCTCCCCTAGATGAGAAAAATGATGAAGCTGTTATCAATACGCAGAAAAAAATATTACCAGTGAAGGAATATCACTGCCTCAGTCAGCTCGAGACGAAAAAATATCACGACTCCTTGTTTTTAATTGTTCATCAAGACATCTTAATTCTTTATAGTTAGCAAAAGACCAAAGTGCGTATTGCAAATCGGACGTTCCAAAATCAAATCAGCGCGGAAAATGTAAATATTTGGGAAGTGTTTTAACAGAGGACAGACAGCGTGACACGGAGATACGAAGGTATACTAGGATAGCCATGGAATCATTCCAAAAGTTAAGCCGAGTATCTAAGAATAGGAAAAGTTTACTAGTAACAAGGAAAAGAGTACAAAAACTGCTATGGGTATCTGTCTTCCTGTTTGGCAGTGAGTGATGGATCTCTTCAAAGATGAAGCAAGAGAAATGTGGTTCTACAGAAGGATGATGAGAATACAATGAACCGAACATGTGAATAACGATGAAACTTTGAAGAAAATAGAAATAAAAAGGAAACTAATAGGTAACATCTGGAAGAGGTTCTTGGGCATATCATGAGGAAGGAAGGCTTGGAAAATCTGATACTCAGGAGGCAGATAGAGGACAAGACGGACAGAGGAAGAGAACGCATAGCATACTTACTGATCTTGAGTAAATGGATGGCGGAACAGGACTTAGGAGAAATAACAGAAAGGCAAAGTTTAAGAGCTACAAGGGGCAGGAAGTTGTGAAGGGCCATGATCGCATATGACCTGAAGCGTCACAACATACAAAGAAGAAGATACGATATATATATATATACTAGCAGTATAGCCCGGCGTTGCTCGGGTGTAATGAAAGCTTTATATATATATATATTATCGATTTTCTGCAGTATTGTAAGAACTGCAACCTTGAAACTTCTAAATATCGTTTCTTATGTCTTTTTCTATGAGTGTATCAAATTTGATTAAAATCGGACCACTCCTTCTATAACCCGATTTTTTCGATTATCGATTTTCGATATTTATCGGGGGTACCTCGACACAAAACCTAGCTAAGAACACTCGCAGACGCTTATAGTACAACTGTGTAAATTTTCAAAAAAATCGGTTCAGCCGTTTCGGAGTCTATAGGTAACGGACACACACAGAGAGACACACGCACACACACACAGACAAAGTTCCATTTATAAATAAATTTATATATATATATATATATATATATAAGATAAAATAAATTCCGATGTTCAAATCAGTTGTATGGCCATTTTTTTTTAAATCATTTCACCCCAAGCAAGGCACTCCACTGCCACTATTGCGCTTGGGTCTACATAGGGGGAGATAAATAGGAAAAGTGGTTAGATATAGGAAATGTCAGAAGTGGGGTGATAGATAGTTGGGTGGGTGGGAAGAGTGTTTGAAAGAATGGAAGTTAGTTTGTTAGGAGGTGTCTATTGACCTTACATTTAAACTCCTGGAGATTGTAGCCGTTGGGGAAGCAGTCATGTGGAAGAGAATTCCACAGTCGGGAAGTGCGAGAAAAGAAACTGTTGGAGTAGAAGTTGCGGTTGCATTTTATCGGTTTCACTGTAAAAGGGTGGGATCTAGTTGCTAATCTAGTATCTCGATCAAATTCGAACCTAGGGGGTACCGGTGATCTAAGTTCATCGGAGCAGAGAGAAAAAAGAAAGAGGAACAAGTTAAAAGGGGTGTCAAAGAACGGATAATAGAAGAATAAGAATACTGGTGTGAGGAGAGTTACGTGAGAGTAGAGCGAAAAGGAAGAAGAACAAGATACGGGGGTGTCGGGGAAAGGATAATAGAAAAATGGGAGTCAAGGAGATAAAAGATGACAATTGACGTTTTACTTAAACTCTTAAAGATTGTAGCTATCAGGGAAGCAAGTATACGGAAGGGAGTTCCACAAACAGGAAATGCGAGAAAAGAAGCTGATAGAGCACAAGCGGCAGCTACATTTGACCGTTTTGAATATTAAGGGGTAGGACCAAGTTGCAAGTCTAGTAGCTTTTTTTTTTTTTTATCATTTCACCCCGAGCAAGGCGGAAACGCCACTGATGTGCAGGGGGTTACATAAATTAGAAATTAGAAAAGAGTGAGGAGTACAAGCTAGTTAGAAAGGAACAATAGAAAGCTGAGAAAGCAGGTGCAATGACAGATACATAGGCGGAGAGAAAGTGAAGGTTATACAGGGGAGGGGAGAGAGCTAGAGTCCAGTGGTTAGTAGATGAGTATTAACTTTGCATTTAAATTTCTGGAGGTTGAAGACGTCAGGAAAGCAAGAATACGGGAGTGAGTTCCACAGGCGGGAAGTGCGAGAGAGGAAGCTGCAGGAGTAGAATTGTCGTCTGCATTTGGCTAACCTGACTGTGAATGGGTGGGACCCAGTTGCCAGTCTGGTTGCACGGGTAAACACCTGTTGAGGAGGCATCAGTGACTTAAGCTCATCCGAGCAGAAGCCATGAAAGTATTTATAGAAGAGACAGAGGGAGGCCACATTTCGACGATGGGAAAGTGGCTGCAGTTGAGTCGCCAGATCAGTACCTATCACATTACAGACTCTCCTTTGGAGCTTGTCAAGAACACTGAGGAGAACGACAGGGGCACCTGACCATAAATGGCAGCAGTACTCCATGCACGGACGGATGGTTGACTTGTATATATGCAGGATGGATTCAGGTGGAAAAAACATCCTGGATCGACATAGTGACCCAATCTTCTTAGCAGTAGATTTTGCTATGGGAAAAGATCTGGAGCTTGTGATTTTCATTTCATGATTTGATAAGAAAGGTTAGGTTAAATAAAAAAATTGGTGGAAATAACGTAGCTCTGAAACTTGCAATGAAGGCTAACATGCCAAACTCTGTCAAATGCTTTCGGGAGCCATAGCTCGAGCTTCGTCGTTCTTATCAAGAGCTTGGTATATATATTCAGTGATCGTAGATTCTCACATCAGCGGTAGACCTAGCGAAGCGGAAGCTGTATTATTTGTCCGAGAGACAGTTGTGAGATGTAAGATGCTTAACTATTTCAGCATTGATAACAGCCTCAAATACATTACCAAAAAGAGTTAATAGGCTAGTTGGGTAATAATTAGAAGAGTCAGAGGTCGTTTAAAGGATCCCCAGAGGAACTAAAGAGGAAGACGCCCAACAAGTCGGAAAGCAGAAAGCAACGAGACAATAGTTATAGAGATTGGAGAGAAATGGAGCCAGCTCAGGAGCACCACATTTCTTTAAGAAGGTAACTGGAATTCCATCACCACTGCTTGCCTTACAAAAGTCAAACTTAGAAATTATGTTAGAGACCAGAGACAGGGTTATATATATATATATATATATATATATATATATATATATATATATATATATATATAACTCAGTTGAGCCTCGGTTCCAGGTAGGAAATTGAGTATGGGTACTCCAGGCGAGTTAAGTGTAGAGTGTGAAAAGAATCTGCGAGCAAAATATATTTTTGAGACCAGATACAGGGTTTTGAGCCTATTTTTAGGTAGGAAATTGAGTATGGGTACTCCCGGCGAGTTAAGTGTAGAGTTGGAAGAGAACTTGCGAGCAAAATTTTCTCTACTGTGGCGTGAGGACTTCGAATTGATTGAAAAGAGAAACGATTGAAGGTTTTCTATTCTTCAGTACTTTCTTGTAGAACCGCTAGTATTCTTTGAAATCAAACTTGCGAGATGCAATACGCTGGTTCATTCTATCAGCAAACCACGGATTAGCCTAATTTAGGACACGCTTACATTCATTACTGAAAGAATTTTCTAGAGGCTATGGCAGCCGAGTAAGCAGGAGAAAACAAAGGAGATGAACGAGGTTTAACTTGGAATTTCCTAGGTGGGATGAAAGCGTCAATGCCGGCTTTTATCCAGGAGGAAACTTGAAAACGGAGATTGAACCTTTGTTCCAAAAACATCGCAAAGGAAATTACGGAACGAGTCACCGTCCGCTCGTTGATAGCAGTAAGATATTCTGCTGGGAGGAGGTTCCTAGATAAGAACAGTCAGTCAGTTAAGTGCCATACGTGATACACGCCTGGGCGATCATGTTTCGAAAGAGACATGACTGACTGGGCAGAAGATTATCCCGCAGTAGGTTGACATTGCTTTCTGCGATAGACTGGTTGCCGACCAAGGCTATAGAACCAAATCTGTCCTGTACTTAACCCTTAACTGGAAGGAATAGACGGATTAATACCTTTCCCAAGGGTATTTGCGCGTAAGTGAATGCAATGAATTCAGCTGCAATTTGAACTCGGCTCCCCGATTTCTCGTTCCGAGCCGATATCCAATGCACCACAAGAGATATTTACAAACACCACAGCATGATCAGAGTTGCTAAGAGGGCAGAACTGCATAACACAGCAAGAGTCAGGGAGAGAAGTAAAGAAGAGATCTAGAAAAGAAGCGTGTTTATTGAGGTTACTGCGGAAACGCGTTAAGAGATTCACCGCTTGTGTGTGTGTGTGTGTGTGTGTGTGTGTGTGTGTGTGTGTGTGTGTGTGTGGAGAGAGAGAGAGAGAGAGAGAGAGAGAGGAGTTCAGCATTTGAACTTTAGTAAGATCGGTGACAGATTTTTCCAGCCACTTAACATGATGAGCACTGAAGTCACCAAACACAAATATATTAGTGAATGGGTGAAGGGAAATGACCTTGTATATATTGTCTGAAATACTATCATGCAGCAGTCAGGAGATGAGAGGGAGCATTAGAGAAAGAAGAGAGAGAGAGAGAGAGAGAGACGAAGGGGACAGGAGATTCAAGAGACATCTCTCTAGCCAGAGTTCGGGCTCCTAAGTATTAGTCGGAAGTAGCAACCAGAAAACTGCCAACCTGGTCCACTCAGAGATGTTACCACCATCTACACATATCACAAAAAATGGTGACAGCACCGCTATTAAGACCCGATGAATGAAAAGAAACCGGGAGCCCCTTCCTAAACAGAAAATAAAAAATGAGCCTTTACTCCCGTTCAAAGGATGGGGAGGAGTACGAACCGGGCGATAGGAGAGCTTATCTACTGTTATTTAAAAAATAGTTGCAATAAAATTACTAAGTTTTAACTCAATATGATTAAGAAAAACTTAGTATGAGCCATTACGGATTCAATAAAAGATAAAAAAAAACCCTGCTAAAGCGATATCTGTGAAATCTAAAATAAATAAATAAATGTTATGGCGGCATCACCCATTAAACGGAGTGAACTCTTCCAACCATTACCTATACCTCCCCTCACAAGAAGTGAGATAGCGTAGATAGCCTAAGTAGCCTGGAAGTAGCCTGAGAGAGTAGCCTAAGGAAAACGCCCTGAACACAGCCGAGAGTCGTCTACGAACACAGCTATCGTAACGACCATTAAGAGTCCCAGTTCGAGGGTCGAATTATAGTACTACACACTAACCCGTATTATCGTTCTAGTAACAATGTTCCAAGTGTAAATTTTCCCGTGCTTAATATACATTCGTTATTTTCTATTTTGATTGTTTTGTGTTTCCTGCTGGACCTTTAACCGGCTCCATGACAATAAATAACAAAAAAATAAAGAACTAAAAAGTAAATTAATTTACTTCAATTCTAACAAAAAAATAATTTATTTACGAAATTACGAACTTTAACAATCAAATAAAATAAACATGAAGACTCGAAACATTCAAACAAATTTGAAAATATGTTTTGGTACCAATTAAAAATTAAATGAGAAAAGTTTGGCAAATGTTGTTAAAAATAAAAATAAATAAATAAAAATTGTTAGAATAATAAATGTTAGCAAAAGGAAATCAACTACACTTTAGTCAGAGATAAATAAAAACATTAGGACACGCAAATGATTTCCTTACAATTTCGAAAGTTACACCCTTGAAAAATGTTACGCAAAATATAAAATAAATTAGAATTATTCATACTAATGTATAAATGTATAAGTTATTTAACAAATACAGGATTTTGAATGATCTTAATATAATTCTTAAAACTTTTTACATAACACTTATTTAAAAAAACAGCAGTAAAACAATCAATTGATACTACGACATATCTTAAACATAAACAAGCATGATTATTAATAATTAAAGATTATAAATGCATAATAATATAAGAAAAGTTATGATATAATAAACAAAAAATATAACAGTAAATGGATAATTTAAAAAATAAAAACTTCCCTTACAAAATATTTCAATATATATATATATATATATATATATATATATATATATATATATTTGTATCGAGGCAGCAAATAATTTTCTAATTTTCTAAACATATACTATTAAATATAAGAGACAATGAATGTTTATTATGTTTAATCATGAGCCGTTCTAAACGTCGTATTTTGGCTTTAATTTCAGTTTTAAATAAAGACAAAAATTCTCCAACATTTGGATAATTTTTTATTAATTTGGTTCTAAGCTTTCGGCTCACATAAGCCATCTTCAGAGAGGTTATTAAGATGTTAATACAGTAACATTTTACAGGATGACTATATATATATATATAGTCACCCGGTAGAAGGAGGCAGACTTTTTAGCGTGTATATTATCATTATACTCGCCCAATAACTGAGATGGTTATAATTCATTGCTGAATGAACGATGCATAGATGCCAGAGTAGCTACTGTTTTTCAAAGTCTACTATTCTTCCAGAGTGCTCAATTAGGGCGTGAGAGCGTAATATTCCGTTGGCAGAACTCATTCCTACTATTCTTCCAGAGTGCTCAATTAGGGCGTGAGAGCGTAATATTCCGTTGGCAGAACTCATTCCTGAGTGTTGGCATTTCCTACTGTGTGACATGAGTCCTATGTTCGAACTGAAGAGATGTCTGCGGCCACTTTATGGTTGGTTAGGAGGGTTAGGTGATGCTTGTCTTTTGACAGAAGGCAAATGTAAGAGACGTTGTGTAATCTCAATTCTCCTGTACGCCTGTGAGACCTGGATATTCTACCAAAGAGACATCCGCAAGCATGAATGATTCCATCATATGAAACTTTGTCAAATCCACGTGCCAAGAGCGGATCATGAACAACAACGTACGCCTCCGTGCAAAAATGGAAGACCTAGAAATCATCATGGCTCTCTACCGACTTCGATGGGCCGGACACCATTGCTCGAATGCCACACATCCGCCTACCCAAATAAATCTTTGCATCTGGCACGAGTCGACTTATTTTTGTGCATTTTGTATGATCCAGATTTGAATTTCTATATTCATATTTATTAACGGATCGGCTGCTTAATCGCAAAAGCGCTGTACGCCTTTGAATTTTAAAACAATTAATATTTGTTGTTTGTTACGAAATTTGAAAACTTCCTCCAGAAAATAATAACACTATATTCCTTCCTAAAGTTAGATATATAATTTTCCTTCCTAAAATTAAATATGTAAAAATTGGGAAAGATATTAATCAATAAATTTATGAGTTTAATAAAATCTAAATTTTAGTCTTTTCGGGGCCAATTCCTCGGTTATAAAAGTGGTCGTATTACTTCGCAAAAATTATTTTTTCAGTTATCTTTTGACCAGGCTCGGTTTTTCGTTCATTTTTATACAAGATTAAATTCTCAAACCTTAATTGATTACTCATATTTTCACAAAATTATTCGATTATTCGAAAAAAAAAAAGGCTTAGCGATGTTAAGAAAAAGTGAAAAAAACATGCGAACCGAATTATTCGCAGATATTTTAACAGTATTATTAATGCAGCTACCTTCATCAGCGCTTCACTGCTACTAAAAAAATTACATGCATACATAAAACAAGTAAATGCATAACACTCGTATGTAGACGTATTCTATTTTCTGTCATACTAACGCAAATGTTCTGTTGCATTCATAAAAAAATTAAACCTATTTTTATGTGAATTTGTTTTGTAAAGAACTTTTGTAATTAATTTTTTACAATTTGAAAGAAAATAAATACTCAATAATAAAAATGTATTTAAATTTGTAGAGACGTGTTGAAGATCGATTATTTCTTCACTTTATTCATACATACTATATATATATATATATATATATATATATATATCCTATGTGGATAGGGGTTGTTGCAGGTTCTATTCCTGCCAAATGACACACATTTTCGTAACAAAAATTTATCGTAAATAATCAGGCCGGTACAAATAAATATATAATACTGTTTGATTATAAACAAAATATCTACTTAAATACGAGTATCGATGAAAAATAATGTTCAAACAAATCATTTCAAATTGTCGGTTGTTTATAACCAGTTTCGTTAATCTTCGTTAACTTCCGTAATATATATATATATATATATATATATATATATATATACAAATTTTTGAGGACATCTTTTTCGTTTGTGAAACATTAAAATATATAATAATTGAAAAAAGATTTTCCTTACGGTCGTATGCATTGTCTTTCGTCCGCTTTGCTTTCTCCAGTGCATTCGCAATTTCGTCCATATATACCGCGTTCACAATCGCACTGGCCACAAACAAGCTTCCCTTTTCCATTGCAGTATTCACTATTATCTTTCTGAAAAAGTAAATGAAACCAAAAACGTACCGCAAACAGAATGACAGATATGTTACTCTTTCAAGAGTGATATTGCATTAACTCACGCACATTTTTTTTTTTAATCATTTCACCCCGAGCAAGGCGGAAACGCCACTGATGTTCAGGGGGTTACATAAATGTAAAAAGATTAATTAGAAAAGAGTGAGGAGTACAAACTAGTTAGAAAGGAACAATAGAAAGCTGAGAAAGCAGGTGCGATGACAGATACATAGGTGGAGAAAAAGGGAAGGTTATACAGGGGAGGGGAGAGAGCTAGAGTCCAGTGGTTAGTAGATGAGTATTGACTTTGCATTTAACTTTCTGGAGGTTGTAGCCGTCAGGAAAGCAATAATACGGGAGCGAGTTCCACAGGCGGGAAGTGCGAGAGAGGAAGCTGCAGGAGTAGAATTTTCGTCTGCATTTGGCTAACCTGACTGTGAATGGGTGGGACCCAGTAGCCAATCTGGTTGCACGAGTAAACACCTGTTGAGGAGGCATCAGTGACTTAAGCTCGTCCGAGCAGAAGCCATGAAAGTATTTATAGAACAGACAAAGGGAAGCCACATTTCGACGATGGGAAAGTGGCTGCAGTCGAGTCGCCAGATCAGTACCTATCACATTACAGCCTCTCCTTTGGAGCCTGTCAAGAACACTGAGGAGAACGGCAGGGACACCTGACCATAAATGGCAGCAGTACTCCATGCACGGACGAATGGTTGACTTGTAATTCCGCGAATATTTTCCCTTCAATAATATTTTAAAAGGTTACAGCACTAAATTCCAAAACGTTTAACGTAGTGGTTCCCAAAGGTGAAGCAGAACGATTGAAAAACAATAAAATATTAAGAAACAGTTTAAAAAATTAATATCCCAAAAAATAAATGATTTCAAAATTTAAATATTATTATGAATATATTGTAAATGCATGCACGTGTCTAAGTATAAATAGTTATAAATTTTATCATTGTGATACTTTTGCATTATATTAACTAAATAGAGTAACTAGGGTCGGTAAATTGGAGGAGAGTTATCAATGATAATGTTCTGACTTCGAATCTGTGGTTATCTTCCTTTAAACTGCTCTCCGATTTTATTTTTAAATGTACATTTTATCGCATAAAATTTGATGATTCGCGAACAATTTCTCATTGAGTAATTCTCTGCCCAGAGAACATAGAATTTAAGAACCACTGGTTTAACGAGTAGGATTACAAATACCTGAAGAAGGCTGGACAGCAAGATGGTTGAAACATTGTGACTATCACAATCAAGATAACTTTTGTAAACGTTTTTGTTCTAATATTTTTCAATGATATTCATCTGTACAAGGCCTAAGAGTCACTCGACGTACAGTCTTGCATAAGGAAAAAGTTTTTCGAAGGAACTCCTGTTCAAAATATTGGGTAGGATTGTGACCTGGATGACAGACTAACCTATCTACGCCCATTGACAAAAGAAAATAGTCACATTATCGCTCTTTCAAACAACAATGTATTTCCGATATCTAAATTCGGTGTTAGTGCAAATAGGCTATTAAGTCATTAAGTGAAGACCAAAGACTTATCTTATCTCGCATCTGTTAAATACGGAGAAAAGTCAAAAAGTTCAATACTGTGTTTAAGAAATAGTTTTATTCTAAATTTCTTGCTATAAATAATTAATACTTGTGTAAATCAGATTAATTTAACATTAAATTTGGTAATTTTCTAAAAATAATGTGTCACAGACGTATATTTTATTTTTGCAAGATTTTTAAAACCGAGAATTAATTTTTGTTTACAAATGTGTCGATCACTTAAAAATGGCCGAACGATTAAAAAAAAATTAAAATTTAAAAAATTTAGATTCCACTCAATATAATTTGTTTGAAATGCATCACTACTGAAAACAGTAATTTTAATCATCTAGCTTTCAATAAAAACTAAAATAAAAGTTTCAAGAAAACATTTTTATTTCTAAAAATTCAATTTAAAAGCTAGGTATTGAAAATTAGTGAAGGTACCTATTCTGAAGGCCAATTTTAACCCGCTCTCCATGCTAAAAATATTTTTTATTTATTACTTACCACAGTTTTCTTTCGTTCACAGTCACATTCGCATTTCGCTTTGACGGCAATTACCAATTGTGACTTCCTCATGGTATTTGCACGAACGTAAATACTAAAATTTCAACGATAAAAAGATAGATTAATGAAACGTTAGGCAAATATAGAGAATTCTGCCTAAAAAAAATGAACAGTTTTTAACCATGACTACTAATATTTTAACATCCTTCACCCTCGACAAAGTTGATTGTTTTAAAAAGAGATTATTAGAACTGTCATAACATCTAAACATATAAATGTGATTTTATACATTTTCTTTGTTTTTGAGAATTGAAAACAAAAATAATAAATACTAATTTTTATTTACATTATTTAATTTATATTATTTATTGGAATGGTTGGTAAAATATCAGCTAATTGCCAATCTATTCGAACTTTATAAAATAATAAATAATAAAAATTTCATTATAGTTCATATATTTTTATAATTTAGTAAATATTCATAAATTTATGTATAAAAATTGTTTCCAAATTTATTTCTTTATAAATTGGTAAATGCTGAATATTACATTGCATCAGTTTTAATACAGTTGCATTGTCAGGACATTGAATAAGTTCTTTCTGATTTTTCATGAAAAGTTATGTTTTATTTACAAAAATTAATAAGAAACATGCCACTGAAAGTATTGTTCATCGCTAGCCTCTAATTTTTTTCCATATTTCTGGAAGCATTTGAATTCCACGCCGAAAAAAAAAAACGGTACGTCTTTTGAGGATAACCATGAGTCGGCCCATTTTTGCATCTTCATAAGAATGTAAAGGCTGCTCAGGCAGGCCATGTGCCATCGATCAGATCAAGTGATAATCGGACGGTGCAGTGTCTGGTGAATACGCCGAGTGGGATAGCGTTTCCCATTTAAGCGTTTTCAAGTAGGTTTTCAACCGTGTTGAAACGTGTGGTTTTCAACCGTTTTGCAATGTTGTCATGTTGCAAAATCACTTTGTCGTTTTCTTTGCTCGTATATCGAACGTTTTTTTTTAATCTATTCTCAGCTCAAACAAATCAACTGCAATAGCGATCTCTCGTGATGGTTTCGGTCGATTTGAGCAGTTCATAAACTTTCACCTAGCTGACCACACCAAATGCAGCAAACCATGGATATTCAACTTCGGTGTTGATGTATAGCCAGGCTTACCTCTACGCTTAAGATTATCGTAGAGTATCCACTTTTCATCGCTGGCCCTGATACAAACTTTCTTTTTCTGTCGTTAAAGCAGCTGTTCACACGTCACAAGACGCCGTTCGACGTCTCTCGATTTCAATACTGTCTTTGCTTTTTAATCATTCCTAATGCTCTCAAATATTTCGAAACTGTGTGATCAACTTCTAATGATTCTGCAGGTTCAGCTTACACCTCAAATGAGTCATTATGGAGTAATGCCTCCAACTTCCAACTTTTTCGATGTGTTAGAACATTCTTTATTTTCAAAATCAAAATCATTATTTTTGAAGCATCTAAACTAATCTCCGCATGTTGTTTCCAACAGAACATGGTCGCCGTAATTCTCAGCAAGAATTCTGTGTTTCAGCTGTGGATTTATTTTGAATAAAATAGTGAAGTAAAATTCCTTGAAAATACATTTTATGGGCACGAAATCCGACGTTTAACGTTATGAAAAACAAAGTTGTTTACACTTCGGCGAAATGACTTACAGTGAATTTTAAGCTTGCTTCGAATTCCAGTTGAATTCATTGCATTCACTTACGCGCAGATACCCTCTACTAATGCAGGATGTGACATAAGATTGTTTTTACGTGAGGAGGATGTGTGTTATGGGGCAACGGAACGAGAAATTGGGGAAGCGAGTTCGAATTCCACTTGAATTCCTTGCATTCACTTACGCACAAATACCCTTGGGAAAGGTATTAATCCGTCTTTTCCCTCCTGTCACAGGTTAAATAACAGAACAGAGTGGGTTCTATAGCCTTGGCTGGCAACCAGTCTACCGCAGAAAGTAATGGCAACCTACAGTGAGACAATCTTCTGCCCAGTAATGGCAACCTACTGTGGGAAATTCTTCCGCTCTTTCGAGATACGATCGCCCAAAGCGTGTATCACGTATGGCGCTTAACTGACTGACTGAATATAATAGCTGGAGACATGATTAAGGCTTCTACTGGGCATAAAGTGGGGGATCAATTTTATATTGTTATAAAGTAATAAACTGATCTCCCACTAATTATTACTTAATAATATAATAGATCACTTCTTCCTGTAGCTATGAGACAAATAACATGACAGATTGGGTTCTACAGCCTTGGTTGGCAACCAGTCTGCTGCAGAAAGTAATGACATCCTACTGTGGGATAATCTTCTGCCCAGTCAGTCATGTCTCTTTTGAGACATGATCGCCCAAGCGTGTATCACGTATGGCACTTAAATTGACTGACTGACCATAAACATATATATGCAAATAAAAAAGTACCAAAAAATTGCCTAATCTGGTGTGGGCGACAAATCGAACAGTGTAGCCGAGCATGAAAAGGACTGGGGTAAGAAATGGTTCGTAAATTTTAATGCTTCTAAAACGAATCTGCTATCAATTAACCATCATAAACAATCGCACCTACCCCTCAATAGCATGGACCAGGCTTGCCTCACAGAGAGTAAAACACTACGCCTCCTTGGTCTCACACTTACAGTGGACCTCAAGTGGAATGACTATATCGAATCCATTGCTAAACCTGCTGCTATGGAAGTCGGTTCTTTGTGCAGGGCCCGGAAGTTTTTCCCGTCTGAATCTACCCTGCACATATATAAATCTACCATCCGCCCGTGCATTGAATTCTACTGCCACATCTTGTCGGGTACCACTACTATTTTCCTCGGGGTTCTTGACAAAATACAATG
Source organism: Ascarosepion bandense (assembly GCA_037127315.1). Lineage (NCBI taxonomy): Eukaryota > Metazoa > Mollusca > Cephalopoda > Sepiida > Sepiidae > Ascarosepion > Ascarosepion bandense. The sequence continues at coordinate 2,709,811 of JBBBDQ010000763.1, forward strand.
GAAAGTCTGTAATGTGATCGATACCGACTTGGCAGACCGGCTGCAGTATCTCTCTCATCGGCGTGACGTGGTTTCCCTGTGTCTCTTCTATAAATACTTTCACGGCTTCTGCTCCGATGAACTTAGATCACTGTTGCCCTCTAGGTACGAATTTGCACGAGATACTAGATTAGCAACTAGGTCCCACCCTTTTACAGTGAAACCGATAAAATGTAACCGCAAATTCTACTCCAACAGTTTCTTTTCTCGCACTTCCCGACTGTGGAATTCCCTTTCACATGGTTGCTTCCTCGACGGCTACAATCTCCAGGAGTTTAAATGTAAGGTCAATAGACACCTCCTATCCATTCTTTCAAACACTCTTCCCATCTACCCAACCCTCAGCCTCATCTATCACCCTCCTGACATTTCCTATATCTAACTATGCTTTCTCTTTACCTTCCTCTATATAACCCCTTGCACAATAGTCGCAGTGGAATGCCTTGCTTGGGGTGAAATGATTTAAAAAAAAGTCCTATGCTAACAGTTTCTTCTCTCGCTTGTGGAACTCTCTTCCGGTTTTTTGATTTCCACTCAATTTTGATCTTTAAAAATTTAAATACAATGTCAGTCGTTATGTTTTATCTTTTTAATTCTTGCTTTTTAATTGTTCTCTCATTTAATTATATTTTTCTCTTCTAACAGTTTCTTCTCTCGCTCGTGAGACTCTCTTCCGCTTTCTTGCTTTTCATTCAATTGTGATCTTCAAAACTTTAAATGCAATGTCAATCTTTATTTTCTGTCTTCTTAATTCTTGTCCTTTAATTGTTCCTTCTCTTTAATTGTGTTTTCTTCTTCTCATATTATTATAAGTTCTATACTAACAGTTACTTTTCCGACACTTCTCGCTTGTAGAACTGTCTTCCGGCTTCTTGCTTCCCAGTCATCTTTGATCTTCATAAAATTAAATGCAATGTCAATTGTTATGTTCTGTCTTCTTGATTTTTATTGTTATTCTTCCTTAATAGTTTCTTTTTAAAATTTTTTCTTATATTTTCTAATACTTAGTAAGCCCTTGTCTTTTAGTAACTTGATTGCATTGCATGATGTTCCTTCCATAATCTAATAGACTGTAATGAAAGATATTTTATATACGAATTATTAACTCCTGTTTTTTTTATTGTCTGTTCTTTTATTGTTCTCTCTCCTTAGTAGTGAATGTTTCTTATATTATTTCTGTAGCGGATTAGAAATTTATTAAAATCTTCACTTTTACAAAAATCCACAATGACGTGTGAAATCCTGGTATTTCCCAAATAGAAAAAGTATTGACCATGTACTTAACGAAAAAGTCAAAACCAGATTTCGCAAGTAGGTGTTAAAATGATTTTGACCAATGGGAGCGACTTACAAAACTTGAGGACTTAGCGATCCAGTGCTAAATTAAAAAAGACTATATAAATGACCTCGGCGTCAGTCGAGAGAGTCAGATGGGAGCCGTGAGACAAACATCTAAAATGTAACTTCAACTTCAAGCGACTCGGATATTGTCGTCTTTCTCTTTCTCCTTATCAGCAATTATTACTACGAACATTTTGTACGAACTTTTGATACCCTAAACTTTCTAATTGAACATTAGTTTCTACAAATTCTTGTTATTCATTTCGTTAGAGAAGGTTCTGTAAATTAGTTTAGCTTCGAAGGCTTCTTTCGACTTTAACTTAGTTAAAACTTGAAGGAAAAAAAATCTTCAGTTTCAACTTCTCACTTTTTTTTTCAATCGAAGTAGATAGACTAAACTATCGACCGGTTCACACACCACCCACGTCTATTGAACAGGTGAAGAGGCTCATCTCTTGTTTCCTGTTTAGGATGCGGTTTCCGGTTTTCTCTTTTCCAATCTTCTCACTTTTTTTCATTTGGAGTAGATAGACTAAACTATCGCCCGGTTCACACTCCACCCTCGTCTATTGAACAGGTGAAGAGGCTCATTCCTTGTTTCCTGTTTAGGATGCGGTTTCCGGTTTTCTCTTTTCCAATCTTACTTTTTTTTTTCAATTGAAGTAGATAGACTAAACTATCGCCCTGTTCACACTCCACTCACGTCTGAATTGAACAGGTGAAGAGGCTCATCCCTTTTTTCCTGTTTAGAATGCGGTTTCCGGTTTTCTCTTTTCCAATCTTCTCACTCCTATGTAGCCCCCTGCACATCAGTGGCATTACCACCTTGCTTGGGGTGATATGATTAAAAAAAAAGTTCTATCTTAAAATGCAAAATGTATATTTTATTCTTAGACTATTCCACACAATTCCATATATTCCAACCTGCCGACAATCAACCTTCTGATGAAAACCTTCCAAAGATAAGCTGTAGGGAGATCGGTTATGTATACCACAAGACCGAATCAAAGAAACATCTCCCTACGCTTCATTTCACTACTCGGTAACTCCTTGCGTCTTAATATTGTTTGTATTGTTTGGAATGAAATGATAAAAAAGTAAAAATAAAATGGACTTACGTTTTTTTCTTTGCGAAGCAAGTTTCAGTGAGAATTGTAAAAGAAAATGTGGCCTGTAAAGAAGGAAAAAGTAAATGAATAGTTTTAAAAATGCCGTTTTATAAGGTAACTAAATTGAAGGCATATTTTCAAAAGCTTGTCAGAAAATTATGAGCTACCTTGAAAAAAACTCGAGTGTAATTTGCGAGTCCAACTATCCCTGGGGAAGCAATGGATAGGTTTCTTATTCCGTCCCCTAAGTGTTAAATAGACTTGACTTTCTAGCTTTGGTTGTACCTTTCACTTAAAAGCCTAAACTAAAGCATTTCTTTTAATTAAATGAACTTTAGAAAATTCAGCAATTGCATAAAATAACTTAAAAATTCGATATTGTTCAACAAATATACAGTACTGTGCAAAAGTATTAGGACAATAACTATTTTATCTTTTATGAGGCATATTGACAGAAGAATAAACAATTTAATTAAAGTAATTTTATTTGATTTACTCAACAATTGCTTTAACAAGAAAAAAAATACTTGTTAGAAAATAAATTTAATATTTAGTATAATAGTCTTTTGCTTTGATCACAGCCTTCATTCTGTCAGGTAATGACATCACAAGCTTCTTTAATGTATCTAATGGTATCTCCTGACAAGCAGCTTATATTTGTTCCCAAAGTGTGTCTTGCGAAGTAACAGATTTATCATTTTTTTCTCCAAAATATCCCATAGATGTTCAATAGGATTGAGATCAGGGCTTTGTGGGAGCCAATTCCGAAGCCTTCCTTCCGCTTCCTTTTTAATTAAATAATTATTACAAATGTTTGGCTTTTCACCCTGTATTTGAATTTCAATGAAGCTTTTAGGAAAATCACCCCTGTCCTAATACTTTTGCACACTACCGGTAGTGTGCAAAAGTGTTAGGACAGGGGTGATTTTAAAATTAATTTTGATGCCTCATAAAAGATAAAATAGTTCCTGTCCTAATACTTCTCCACAGTATTATATATATATATATATATATATATATATATATATATATATAGTTTTAAGGTATGTTGTATTTACTCAGTATCAAGGATACAGCGTATGTAAATAGAAAAATGGATAGTGAGTTCAACACCTAGGGGCGACAGTCTTTTCCATGCTTAAAAACAATCAGGCCATTTATATCAATGTCCGCTATTTATATTTTTAATTTCACACATTCGCGTTGTTTTTTTATTTATTTTGTCAACTACCCAGTATAGTAGGGTCAGTTGGGCACCGTATGTGAGAAACTGAGCACCATAACGCAATTCACTCCGCTTGAAATTTGGAAATGACATACTGTACTGCTTTACATTCCCGCCAGAAGCTCCAAGACTATCATGTCAGAATGTTTGGGTCGCAATCTGAGAACAATGCAGCGGATTCGGAAAGATTTAAATGAAATGATTACGAAGGTGTTTGGGGTGATTACTAGTGATGGTGACATTATGTCTCCATTTACCTTTCCACAAGACTCAACACGGAGGCCTACATCAAGTGCCTTGAAGATGAAGTGCTACCCTGAGTCAAGAGGGTGGCTGCTAGTTAGACCCAGTGTCTAACAACAGAACTCAGCCCCATGCCACAGAAGTAGAAGAACATAGTCATGACTGTCAAAAATTTCTTCAACCACATCACTCCTTAAATCTGGCCACCGTTGAGTGAGAGATCAACAAACTTCTTTGTAACACCAAAGATAAACTGAAGGGAAGGATTATGATAGCATTCACCAAATTAAACAAGGAAACCACACAGAAGAGTTGCAGAAGATTCCAAAGTCACCTGGAGGCCATGTTTGAAGCCAATAGCGATTGTAATGAAGATGTTTACCTTTTAGTATTTCAAGTTAGTGTTGTGTCATTTTGGTAAATGTATCTGTTAAAATAAGATGTCAGTGTTATTTTCATTTTTGCGTAATTTAGACAATTTTTTCCATTTCGCCCTCTATGAATTGAGTAGACGTAACTATTTGGGACTCGTTGAAGGTTATGCTAGCAGGAAGTTACAAGTCGTCGTGAACGTACAGGCTTTGTTCAGATGGTTGACCACTCCAGATTATGCCGATTTTCCCGGAAACATTATGGTCCATTCAGCATAGCTGGAATATAAATCACAGGTAGGCTATAGTTGAACTATATACTAGTCAGTCAGTTAAGTGCCACGCGCGATACACGCTTGGGCGATCATGTCTCGAAAGAGACATGACTGACTGGGCAGAAGATTATCCCGCATTATTTTAGGTTGCCATTGCTTTCTGCGGTAGACTGGTTGCCGACCAAGGCTATAGAACCCAACCTGTCCTATTATTTAACCCATAACTGGAGGGAAGAGACGGATTTATACCTTTCCCAAGGGTATTTGCGTGTAAGTGAATGCAAGGAATTCAACTGGAATTCGAACTCGGTTCCCCGATTTTTCGTTCCGAGCCGATATCCACTGCGCCACAACGCACATACCTGTCCTATATCAATACTTTCATGCCTTAAAATTAAAAGCCAAATTATATACAAAATCGTCTTGGAGAATTGTTCTCCCATAAACTCTAAGGTCCGCTCAGCATAGTAGCAGTATAAATCACATAATATGGTTTTTGTAGTTGTTGAACAAACACCTATGTGGTTGAGCAGATAACTGCAACATGAATTAGTTTGCCACCATAGTCGGCAAGCTTAGAGAAACTATATTAATATATTTTATTTTTATTTGACATATATTTTATTTTATATATATATATATATATATATATATATATATATTATTTTCCTATACTTTCTTCTGTTCGGTTTAGTTTATTTTGTTTTACGGTATATTAATCTGGATTGGTTATATAATGTCGACAAGATTTTCAAAATAGATTTGTGTAAATAGAATGTTTTCTTTGTATAAAACCAGTTTGTAGATCAGGTTTCATTGACGTATTTCTGTAAAGAGGTTTTTTTAAACAATGTGTTAGAAGTATTTTTCTTGTAAAATTTTATTTTTATACTTTCATAGCGTTTTGACCCTAGTTAAAGATGGAACCTGAACCGCTGTTACCACCCCGAAACAATGGGAACAACAGCAACTAAGAGGTAGTTCTACGCTCAACAAACTTTCCCGATCAGAGACCTCGCTGCCGGATGTAGTTTATCGTCATGCCTAGGTTTTTGGTTCGAAAGTTTTGTATTCGAATTTTTAAAAGATTTAGTTTAGAGATTGTTAGTTGCTTTGTCTTTTGACACAGGGCATAGGAAATTTAACAAATTGATTACCAATTATGAAATAAGCCTTACTTGATAGTTTTTATTAAAGCTTTCACTACGGGTTGCCTCGTCACGACTACGGGTTTTCTCGTGTATGGCAGTTACTGACTGATTTTCATCTGCGGGCGCCGATAACGAACTTATTCTCAGTGATAGTTTTATTATGATGACAATGTTAATTCGTCAGTGGAAGCTACATATCAACTAATTGTTGAAGACCCTCCATGCCACGCACATTGTAGTTAAACCAACCCCATACCCTTCGTATTTCATTGGTGATATGCAACCAGTATTAAATTCTAAAAATGATCATCTTCAAAGCAACCACCCTGCCGTACCGAAAGGAATCCCTTTTTCACAGACGAAAGGTTGCAAGCCTTTCACTGTTCTGTCGCTATTTTCATGGAAAGTGCTTGGACGAACTATATTCCTTAGTTTCACCAGTTATCATCTTCACGGTTAAGACTTGCCATATTAAGCTCATTGTAGCGAACCTCCTTCCTTCCTTTCGTATTTCACTGGTATTAACAAGTATTAAAGTCTAAATATGAACATCTTCAAAGCAACCACCCTGCCGTACCGAAAGGAATCCCTTTTTCACAGACGAAAGGTCGCAAGCCTTATGTCGCTATTTCCATGGAAAGTACTAAGAGGAACTACATTCCTTACTTCGACTAGTAAGATTCACGGCTAAGACCCGCCATGTTACGCACATTGTAGCGGACTATCCTCATTCACTTTGTATTCTATTGGTTAGATGTAAGTTCCACTAGAGTAATTCTTCTTACGAACAGCTGTTTTGTGGAACCGACCACTGAGAGGAGGCCTCCTCGGACGCTACAATTTGGCCTGTTCAAATCGAAGATTAACAGTTATCTTCCCTAGATATCCCCATAAACTGTGCCTCTAAATCTCTGATCTACCTCAATTGGTTCTTGGGTTTTGTACAGGGTCAACATATTTTTAAAAAATGTCTTTTCAATGAAAATTATTGAGAAATATAATCTAATTCCGGTTTCATTGATGGATATTTCTTTTTCATCATAAATATGAAAATAAATGAGTAAATAAAAAAGTAAAAACATCTGAAAACAGAAGTTAATTTGAAAATAGTAGGTGCCAATGAGATTACTTACAGTTTGTCCATCGTGTACACCATGACATGAAGAGGTTTCGACAGGAGATGGGTGACTGAAAAAAAAAAGAAAAGATAGATTCAGAAAACAACCACACACACACACACACACACAACTTCTGCAGAATGGGCGGACAGGTCCCCCTACAAAACTCTGGAGCTGGGATTCTAAAAGTAATATAAATCAGCAACGAATTGTTACTTATATAATTCTCTCTCTCTCTCTCTCTTTATATATATATATATATATATATATATATATATAGTGATGATCATCCACGTATACTGTCTTAATATGTATAGGAAAGAATATTAATAAAAAGTTTTGAATTTAAAAATGTACTTTTTTTTAACAGTATTTGTTTATTTTTATTATATTTTATATTTCAGACCGTCCTCGGTCCTTCATCAGAAACAAGTGATTTTTAAATTTGAATTAGAAACGTATTTCACGATAGCGTCCGAATATTTTTTGTTTACATCACGTGGTGTGTTTGTTCACAACATGCAGCACGTCCGTAGAGAAAGTCTGTTTGTTTTAGATAAAAATTTCTTGGAATATTTGAAAAAAATTTTTACCTATTGAAATACTTGTAAAGATTCAACACACCTAAGTCCCTATTTAACCCTAGCTTGTGTGTATTTAATTTTAAAATTCTTACTTGTGACAGCAAAAACATCATCTACTTTCTCTTCTGCTCAATTTGCCCCAACAGTGGATATATCGGCCAATCCGGTAATAGCTTTAGACTTCGCGTCAATAATCACAAACTAGATATACGACAAAAAAATGTATACTCCCCA
>JBBBDQ010000763.1:2720000-2777500 GCA_037127315.1 Ascarosepion bandense
AAATGGTGGCCTAAAAACGAATGTCTTATAAAAGATCATCATGAAAAATGCAGATATATGCATTATATACAAAGCCAATACTTTACAATAAACAAAGACGAAAACCAACACTCCAATAATTTTATAAATATCTAAACAAATTAAATATATAATAAACAAATTAACAAACTATGAATGCACAAATAAATATAAAGTAAATGCAATAACAAAAAAAATCAATAATAAATAATGAATGTAAAAATTTAAAATAGTCGCCGAAGTAATCAGTCTGAATATTACTCGAATGACACTCGATTATGCCTGAATGCTACTTATTCTTTACTTCCATCATTTAGAGTGCTGAATGTGTGTAAGCCACTCTACAAGAATTAGTTTAAAATGGTGGCCTAAAAACGAATGTCTTATAAAAGATCATCATGAAAAATGCAGATATATGCATTATATACAAAGCCAATACTTTACAATAAACAAAGACGAAAACCAACACTCCAATAATAAATAATCAATAATAAATAATGAGTGTAAAAATTTAACAAGCAACACTAAAAATAAATAAAATAAATAACCGCCCTAGGATCAATAATTATTTCTGCGCAATAACTTCTAGACTAATTTGAGACACAAACGTTAACACCCACCTAATAACCGTCAGGATAATACAATACATCTTGCTACTCATGTTGCACCATTGATCAGCATATATAACTAGTCGAGTCGAAACACAACATACATGGCCTGAAGATTGCGTTCACGCATGAAACGGACAGTCACTGCTTGGTGTTGATCTCAGAGTTCACATATTTATTTACATATGTTTTCTCTTTTCGATACCGAACACTTTTTACTTATATATATATAACATACCTTAAAACTACATTTTTATCATATATAATCCTCCCAATTATAATAAAAGACCGTTATGTGTTTAGTTGTATATAAATTTCCCTTCTGCCGCGCTCACCAAGAGAGACAATAATGATGCAGCGGCGGCTCAGTTCATTCTCTTTACTGCCAGTTATTAAACTTTACTACGAATTATGAAATCTCTTACCGTGTGTTGGCTCTTTAACAGCGTCTATTTTAATTTTTGCAATAATTATGCCGTCGAGTAGCAAAGGATATATATATGTGTGTGTATTTTGGCAGCATTTTTTCATTAATACAGGTTTCATTGAATAATATAGACAAGTTCTGTCTATTTATTTTGTGTAAGATCCGTTCGTATGATCTGATTAGCTTGATAGTGTTGTCATGGAAAGACAACAAGAAATCGCAATAATTGTTGATTTTTTTATCAGGTCTGAGCTTTCGGCTTACATAAAACATTATCAAAGGATGAACATTTAATGGTCAGTGAACATAGAACATTTAAATTATTAACAGAGTGGAGTTACAGAGAAAATTAGACAGGTCCATTTTTTGTGTCGCACATGGATGTAAGCCGAGAAGGAATGGTGGTAGTGGGTTTTTGGTCAATTGAGTGTATAGTAGCATGAGGGATTGTTCTGGGAACTGCTGCTACTATGGTGTAGGGGTTAAGTATAATAACTATGACCTCTCCCGTCGATTATAGGCATTGAAGTATGTTAGTAGAGGTGTCGAAATTTATTTTATTTAGGCTAGGTAAGAGTATTATATATATATATATATATATAAATATATATATATATATATTTGAGAGTATTGTATATATATATATATATATATATATATATATACATACAATACTCTCAAATATTTTGCCGTCATTTTTGACGGCAGGGGTACAAACGTATGTATATAACTTTGTTTGAAGTGGACTGGCAAGGCACTGCGATCCAGCTTTTTATTAATTTCTTTTTTTACGTTCCTACAAGTATTTTTCCTTTGGACATAAGGTGTATAAAAGACTGTCCAAATGTTTTATCAATACGAGTGATTTCAGTTAATTTATGAGCCGTTATCAAGGTCATTTTATTAACTTAATAATATCATGGTTGGTAATTGTTATATCGCCGAGATGGTAGTACGATTCCAGATAATGTGTACTGAAATATCTACAGCACAATATCTGTGCTAATGGATATTAAGTACAAACAAGACAAAAACACAAATAAGACAAAAGAACAATAATTAGAAAGAGAGGAGAGGTTAAGTTGTTAGAGTTGCCGAGAACACAGTCCGATGATAATCATCAATGACACTTCGAATTCCTGACTGTTATTAATCTTTATTTATATAGCTATTTCGGTCAAAAGAAGATTCCATCTTTGAGAGCGCTAGAAGGGTGTCACCTGCTCTACAACAGTAATGTTTTTTTTTAATTTCCGAAAACTGTGTATTGTGGACGTTTTCATAAATGATATTATTGAGGGTTGTCTTCTTTTTTTTTATTAATAATGCTTCCGTTATTTTTAAGCATTTTTGCATATAGATGAGGCTATGATGGACGTATTTTTCATAAGTACATTTCGGACAAATAGGTTTTCGTGACACCTGATGAAGCCATGTTCTGAGAGATGTAAAATGTGTCTTATTTGGCAGCATAAAAATATACATATTTTATAAGAGGAGGAATTGCTTCCCAAATGCACAATTATATATATATATATATATATATATATATATATATGTATATATATATATATATATACATATATATATATATATATATATATATATATATATATATATGAGGTTAGGTATTGAAACAAAACATCCCTGATGAGTGAAGACATTATAACGATGTCCTCACAAAACTTCGAAGTCGGCATGAACCTGCTCAGTTAAAGTAACAAATTCTTTGCACTAAAACTATCAACGCTCCAGCTCGATATCGACGACTTTACAATAAAAAACCTGCTTGCGAAAATATCTTTTATTAGTAAATATGCGAGAGAAACAACAATCTTCGCGCCAAAAACTATCACTACTCAACACACACACACACACACACACACACATATATATATATATATATATATATATATATATATATATATATATATATATAAAACAAAAATCCAAAAATCACACTACTTGATTACTTTGAGTAGCGATAACAATTAAAATGGATAAAACATATAAATCAAAGAGCTAAGAAAAGCAGTCAAAGACTACAAACCTCCGCCAAGGCAATACCGACATCATCTTAGCGATTAGCAAGAGATGATTATTAAAATGAGAAAAACTGCAAGGAACTTGACCGCTCTTATTTTTGTTTTTGGATGTTAAATTTATAAATAATTTTATATTATAAATAATATTTTCATGAAAGAAATAGTGTGTTCAGAAAATGTAAGAATGTAAAATGCAATCTAAGGGAGGTAATTCAGTATTTGGTATGTGAAACGTGCGAAAAATAGTAAAAAACAAACAAACAAACAAACAAAAAAAAAAACGAAAAAATAACCCAGAAACTTTATCCCAGACTGGATCGAGACCAAAATTTAATCAGTTCGTGCCAGTCATGAGGCCAATCATGCCTGAAGGTTTTATCCGAATCCATTCGGCGTGTCTTGAAATATCTTAACTATGGACAGACAAACAAATAGGGAAACGCGACCGAAAACAATTCCTCAAAGCAGAGATAATGACATAATCAGGATGCTGACCTTCTATTCTACTCCAAACAAAAGGCAAAGAAGAAAAATCATTATTACTAGATAGAGCACTATAAATTTGTAAAATATACAGAATTGTAAGTACAGCTTCAGAATTGTGTTAAAGGGGAAAAGAAGATTCAAACGGAAGTTAGATGTATTTCACCTTAAAAAGAACATTGTTTAGGCACCCTGTCGGATTTCTGTCCCGTTAAATCTTGTTAATTTAATAAATAAAAACATTAAATAAAATTATTTTATGCTGAAACAGGCTTTAGATTAACTATTTACTTGAAAAATATATCAACTGCTTTTAAAATATTAAAAGCGACAGAATTATTTCGCAAATAATGATAATGGTATTACTAGCCGTTTCCTTATAAGATAAACATTTGACATTTATTGACAGACGAGCAACAGCTGTAATTATAGTCCTTCCTTTAAAACAGTTTTTCAGCTCAGTAACTCTTATCGTTCTTTCCAGTATTGATGGGTTTTCTCTCTTAACCTTTTGTTTGAAGTAGTGTATAATGTCAACATCTTGAGCATGCCATTTGTTTTTCATCCATTTAAATGTGATATCCATTTTACTTACTGCAGTTGAAAAGTTGCAAGTGATCTGGTTTTTGTCATTTGGTATAGTTCTTTGTGATTCGGTAACGCTAGTCTACAACGTTTGAAGAAATTTTGTTTTCACGAAGGTCAAGTAGTTTCGCTCGCTCAAACCTATTTTTAACCAACGATTTTAAGTAGCAGTTGTATTCAGCTGGCAATTTAGCAATTTCTGAACAGTTTTAGTGCCTTTCAATCGCATCCATATGAAAGCATCTATATGTCGAGGCTATTTCAGAACATGTCTTGAGTTTTCAGGTTAATATTTTGGTTTTGTAGCCATTTGCACTGTTGTTCGGATACTGTGTTATGTAGCTGTGAGTATACCTTGGATATACCCTTTGATGAAATCTGAATCGTTGTTTTGATGGTTTTTGATGGAAAAATCTGTCATATCATATTTTTGTAATCCAGTGGCAAACTTTTGACCGAAGCTTAGGGCTTCTAGTTGCGTATCCGATAGATGGAATTTGGATAAATTATTAACTAAATCTTTTTTGCCAATCCTGGACCACTTGCTATTGTTAATTAGTTTTTTAAGTTTAGTGTGTAATTTTTGAACGTGCTTCTTGTTGCTGTAAAAGATCATGTCTTTTATATAATTTTTGTCATATTTAGAGAGAGTATTTCCCGCAATATATATAATACTGTGTTATTTACTCACCAATGTATCTGAAATATATGGTATCGGCTAAACTCATATCCTGAATTTTACGATCAATTCAAGTTAGGTACTATAATTGTATTTATTCCAGTTCCAGATCATAGTTTGTATTTTGGAAACGTTTATTTTCAGTCCTCTTTTTAGAACACGTTTATTTTCAGTCCTCTTTTTAGAACACGTTTATTTTCAGTCCTCTTTTTAGAACACTAAACATGTTTTGGCTGTGCGTTGTGGTGCAGTAGATATCGACTCGGACCGACAAATCGGAAAGCTGAGTTCGAATTCCTGTCGAATTCCTTGGATTCATTTACGCACAAATACCTTTGGGAAAGGTATTAATCCGTCTCTTCTCTTCAGTTACGAGTTAAATAATAGGACAGATTGGGTTCCATAGCCCTGGATGACAACCAGTCTATTGCAGGATAATCTTCTGCCCAGTCAGTCATGTCTCTTTCGAAACATAATCGCCCAAAACGTGTATCACGTATAGCACTTACCTGACTGAATGATTTTTTGGATGTTGATTTTCTGTTCAAGATTATTCTTATCCCAACTATGAATACTTACAGCCTTGTGTAAATTAATTGAATCAAAACAAATAAAGTCTTTCTAGGATCTTTCACACTTTCCCTGATCATGTATACGTCGTCTCTTGGAGTTGCTTTTCTCTTCCGACCACATTTTCCTTTAAGTTTTTGAGTGATGAATTCAGTTTGTTTTTTCACCTTGATGGCACAAATGACAGTTAAAAGGCTGACACCAACAATAACTGCGATCTTTTTGTAAAGCCTGCCAGTGTGCTCGTGCAGCGTTACAATTTTCGTATGCTTCATTAGAGTAACGCTCATCGCAGGCGATGGCCGTTTCACCCCGAGCAAAGTCAAGACAATAGTATCTGGGCGTGATAAAAATCTGATTCAATCACGGATGACAGACTATTTTTCAAGGCCAAATTTTATCTTACACGCCAAAAATAGATTCATATTCCTGCATATGACGTAAAAATAAAAATCGATTACACCCTGTCACTCCAGTGACCGTGTGGTGAAAAAAAGGAAACTAAAGCAGTTGTTTCAAATAATTTGCACAAGGGTGTATGTCATATGTATATCCCTTATCATAATAAGTATTAGACTCGGGAAAAAAACAAGCAAGATTGCTTGGTATGATGTTTTTTACGAATAGCTTAGATGTGGCACAAAGTCGAACGTATGGGGGCAACCAGTGAGGATCGAGCTCACTACCTAACCTAACCCCATCCCTCCCAGTAGAACATAGGCCATCCATGAGGGGGTCGTTGATGCTTCTGTAAATTGTCTTTTTCCAGGTAGGGGTTTCATCCTACGCAATATCGAACTCACTACTCAGTTGTAATTGTTGAGGTTACCCAAAATGATTTTCTAAGCATAGCTCAGCAGTTGCACAAGACCGAAAACGTGGAACTTCGTGTGGCTCGAACTCACTACTCAGTCAAAAAAAAAAATGTAGCAAGACTGATCAGTGCCTAATCGTATATGTTTGAGGGAAACTTTTAAAAATTAAATAATAACTTACTTGTTATTGCAATCAGACTTCATAGTAACTTTTAAGTACTTTGGTGCTTTGACTGACAGTATCACTTCCTACAACGAAAAATGGAAGAAAAGAAACATGAATTATAACAAAAACATAATTAAGTCGATTTCACATATAATTTGGCGTTTAATTCTATAACATGAAAGTATTAATAAAGGACATGACTAATGCATAGATCGACCAAAACCCACCTGTGGTTTATACTCCAAACACACTAAATGGACATTAGTTAGAGTTTCTGGGGAGAAAGAGCATAGTCATAAGTGATTAGCAGTTTCAACAAAGCTGGTACGCTTAAACACTCGGCCACGATGACTTGCGGCCTCCTGCTAGCATAGACATCGCCGGCTTTTGAATAGTTCAGCTCATCCAATTTCACTCAAACAGCTTAGGTAAAGCGTAGAATGGCTATCAGTGACTTTCCATTAGGCCTATGCCACCAAGAATTCAACTCTTTCAAAAATCGATCCTATTGAGATTCAAACTATTATAACGTATTGACCACACGCCCAATATATATATATATATATATATATAAACAAGTTCTTCCTACCACACCAAAGCATAATTAATTTAAACAGAATCATTTTATTATTAAAAAGATACAAAAGTATCTCGCATAAAAGAAAAAGGGGAATATATATTATTTTAGGCGCCTTTCGACCAACACTTTGTCAGAATATAGAATCGTCGGCAAAATATCATCGTTGTCAGAATATAGAATCATCTTTTTTTTAAAAATTAAATGATCCTGTGTGTATATATATATATATATATATATACGTGTAGGCGAGAAAAATATAGTTTTCCTCTTGTCTTTTTTAATTTATTTTCACACACACACACACACACACACACGCGCACACACACATATATATATGTGTGTGTGTGAAAATTAATAAAAAAAGACAAGAGGAAAAGTATATATATATATATATTTTTCTCGCCTGAACGTTTCGTCCCGTGACGAAATTTATCAAGGAAAAGAGTCAACTGTTTTCTTTGGATTTTTAAAAATATTTTTAATTATTATCTAATGGAAATAATACTTTCCCAGACATACACAACAAAAATATAAAAACATCCAAAGAAAACGGTTAATTTCTATCTCTTTTTAACATCACATAACATAACATTATACTGCACAAAAAAAAAAATTATATTCAGACACGAACGATAACGTTTAAAAACTCTGGAGAATAAAGACGCCTAGCACAGCACCAAGACTGAAATACAAAACGCTTGTGAATGATCTCAACCTGAAAAAAGAATACACCAACAGCATGAAAAACAAATACAAAGAACAAATTTGAAAAAGACACTCGAAATGGGACTCACTAAAGGAAGCGATAGTGACATCAGCAAACAACATTGCCCCAAAGGAAATCAGACGCAGGAGATAAAACGAGTGGATGACTGAAGAGATTCTTGACATGATGCAAAGGAGACAGAAAATGCCAAGACATAGAATGAAATACAGGAAACTACACAAGGAAATAAGTAACAAATGCAGACAGGCTAAAGAAGAATGGCTCAAGAGGTACAGCGATTGAACAGGACTAATTAAGCGGACAGGCATAAAGAAATAAGAGAACTGACAGGACAAAATACCTGCTCTTCAACAGGATGTATAGAATCCAAGGATGGAACGATCATATTGGAGAAAGAGGAAATATTCCAGCGACGGGAAGTCCGAAGTGGAAACTGCAATAGCCAAACTGAATAGAAACAAAGCAGCTGGTCCAGACGGCATTGTAATAGAGCTGCTAACAGCCCTGGAAGAATTCGGCATAGATAAAAGTACAGAAATAATAGATTAAATTTATAATAGTGGTGTAACACCAGACGACCTATGCAAGTTAATTTTCATAGCACTGCCTAAGAAGCCAGTTGCAAAGGAGTGTAAACTCCACTGGACTATCAGCTTAATGAGTCATATTACAAAACTGATCGTCCGAATCCTGATGAATAGAGCAAGAAGCAGAATCAAGCCAGAGATAGGACAAAAATAGTGCCCGTTCGTCAATGACACTGGAACAAGGAACGTCATATTTATGATTAGGATGCTCTCCGAAAAGGCAATACAAATGAAGAAAGACTTGTACCTGTGTTTTATCGATTATAAAAAGGCGTTCGACAAAATACGCCACAAAGAATTGATGTAGATGCTCAGCAGTCTCAACATATTTGGGAAAGACATAAGAGTAATTAAGAATCTCTACTGGCAGCAAACTGCCTGCATACGGACAGGTAACGAATTCAGTAGATATCCAAAGATAGAAAGGGGCGTAAAACAAGGATGCGTCTTTTCACCGGATCTGTTAAACTTGTACAGCGAGACTATTTTGAGGACCCGAGATGTTATGCCAAGATTTGTAATCGGAGGCCACAATTTGAATAACATAAGGTACACAGATGATACAGTGCTGATTGCAGACACGGTAAGGAAACTACAAGACCTCCTACAGAAGATGGCTGAAGAGAGTGACAAAAAGAACTACAAATAAACTGCAAGAAAACCGAATGCATGGTCATCAGCAAAATGCCAAATACAGGAGGGGGATACCAATATCAAGCAGGTACAAAAATGTAAATACCTGGGATGTGTTCTAAGAGAAGACGGAAAGTGCGACACAGAGATCTAAAGCGAATTGGCGTTCCAGAAGCTGAGTAAAATATTAAGATTCAGGAAACTTTCACTAGAAACAAAGAAGAGAATACTAGATTGCTATGTGATGTCACTTCTTCAATATGGCAGTGAATGTTGGACAATATCATCGAAGATGAAGGAAAAACTTGAAGCAGCTGAAATGTGGCTCTACAGAAGGATGCTGCAGATATCATGGACCGAGCATGTGAGCAATGATGAGGTGTTGGAAAGAATGAAAACGAAAAGAAAAGTAATATCGAGCATCAGGAAGATCCTGTGACATGCAATGAGAAAGGAGGGCTTGGAGAACCTAATACTAACAGGCCAGATAGAGGGAAAAAGAGACAGAGGAAAGCAGCGGATAACATATTTGAAGGACCTGAACAAGTGGATGGCAGAACGGGGCCTGCGAGATGTTACAAGAGAAAGTGTGCTAAGAGCGACCAGTGATAGGAAGACGCGGAAGACATGATCGCCTACGTCCTGAAAGAACAAGACACATAGGAGAAGAAGATTTTCAGTTATTCTTATGAAAAGACGCTTATAAATATATTATTATATATTATTATTATATTATTATAATTATTCTTATGAAAACACGCTTATAAATATAAGCGTTTTTTCTAATAGCTAAAATATTTATTTATAGATACCTTATAATTGAATAATATAAGCATATTGTGTCTACTTATTTTTATATTGAATCTTTCCTGTTGTCTTATTAAGTTTTTTGTCCTGTCAGTTCTCATATTTCTTTATGCCTGTCTGCTTAATTAGTCTTGTTCAATCGCTGTACCTCTTGAGCCATTCTTATTTATGTTAAAATGAAATTTCTCAAAGAAAGCGCCGTACTTTTTTTAAACAAAGTTCTTTCGGCCTTTTCTAAGATCATCTTCTGGGGTAAATTGAATAAAACATATTGTAACTTTGATAAAATTTACATTTCGTTGTCAAAGCGATTTTTAAAAACACGGGAAAACGCGGTCTATCAGACTTATTTTAGAATTTTAAATTTATCCGTTGCAGATAATATATACATGGGGTAGAACCTCTTTTGGCAGCAATTACAGCTTGGATTCTGCATGGGGTCGACTCGTACGAAATTTGAATTATTTCCAGAAGAATTTATATTCTTTAACTAAAACAGCCTCTAATTGGTAGTCCATAAAACTTATTATAGATGAAGATGAAAATTTAGTCTCATATGCCGATAAAGTCAAACCGGACGAACCATCCGCAAACAAATTTAAATGTCTAATCTTCGTTAAAGGTTTAACATCAAGCAACGATGCGGAAATACGTTCCCGAATCCTTACAAAACTTGAACCGGATTCAATGTTAACGATACAGACTGTTGCGGAAGAACACTAAAAAATTCAAACAAAAACTCCAAACAAAAAATTCAAACCAAAAAATCCAAACAAAAAATTTAAACAAAAAAATCCAAACAAAAAATTTAAACAAAAAAATCCAAACAAAAAATTTAAACAAAAAAATCCAAACAAAAAATTTAAACAAAAAAATCCAAACAAAAATTTAAACAAAAAAATCCAAACAAATAAATTTAAACAAAAAATCCAAACAAAAAATCCAAACAAAAAATCCAAACAAAAAATTCAAACAAAAAATTCAAACAAAAAATCCAAACAAAAAATCCAAACAAAAAATTTAAACAAAAAATTCAAACAAAGAATCCAAAGAAAAAATTCAAACAAAAAATTTAAACAAAAAATCCAAACAAAAAATTTAAACAAAAAATCCAAACGAAAAATTTAAACAAAAAATCCAAACATAAAATTTAAACAAAAAATTCAAACAAAAAATTTAAACAAAAAATTCAAACAAAAAATTTAAACAAAAAATTTAAACAAAATGTCATGCCAGAAATACAAGTAGTTCGAAAAAGGACAGTAGTAACAAAAAATGCGAAATAAATATACTGCAAAACTTAGCCAATGCTATGGCTGTGGTATGCTTTATTTTAGAATGAACCGTCCATTGAAAACCAAAACATTTTTTCATTGTGGAATAACAGTTCACAAACGAATCTACTGCAAGTCGAAGAGCAAAAGAAATACACAAACTAATTTGCTGAAAGTAGTGCTACCAGTACTTACATTATTCGGATTATTGTCCTCATCTTTGTTGCCATTTATACGATGTTTCGACAGTTGTAAGCTCCGGCCTTCTTCAGGTGCTAGGAATTTCGAACAGAACCCTTTATTACAATCATTGGGGTATATCATTCTCATCCCTTGCGTAGTAATGCCTTGATTGGAAGTCATGAGTTATCTCCCTCAAACTCTGAATGGTTACATGTTTACCATTGCTGTAGCCTGGTATTGAACTCACAACTGATTGGGTTAAGTCACAGGAACTAATCAACGTCTATATGTACTGGGCCATGTGTCCTTAAGGAGAAGGCCGGAGATCTAACTTGCAAAAAATCAACAATTTTGCAAGAGGAATATGCGGCAAGAAATTAATTTTTCTTGAGAAATTTATGTATACCATCATTCTTGCGGGTAAGACTAAAAAAAGCACATGATTGACTGGTTAGAAGATTTTTCCCGAAGTAGGTTGCCACTACTTGCTACGATAGACTGGTTGCCAACCAAGACTATAGAACACAATCTGTCCTTCTATTTAAGCTATGGCTGGGTGGGGAGAAGAGACTGACTATATTATTATATCAATAAGTATTAATTAGTGGGGGATCAGTTTATTACTTCATAAAAATAGAAAAC
Organism: Ascarosepion bandense; assembly: GCA_037127315.1. NCBI lineage: Eukaryota > Metazoa > Mollusca > Cephalopoda > Sepiida > Sepiidae > Ascarosepion > Ascarosepion bandense. The sequence continues at coordinate 2,731,830 of JBBBDQ010000763.1, forward strand.
AAATCCCCCACTTTATGACCAGAGAAGCTTTACTTATTTCTTCAACTATTACATTTTGTTAGTCTCTTAAGACCTATACGTGATACGCGTTTGGGCGATCATGTCTCGAAAAGACATGACGGACTAGACAAAATATTTTCCTGAAGTTGGTTGCCATTATTTCCTGCGGTAGGCTAGTTGCCAACCAAGGCTATAGAATCCAATCTTTTCTGTTATTTAACCCATAGCTGGATGGAGAGAAGACGGATTAATATCTTTACCAAGAGTTTTTGCGCTTAAATGAGTGCAATGAATTCAACCGGAATTCGAACTCGGCTCCCCGATTTTTTGTTCCGGGTCGATATTTACTGCACCACAACGCAATACCGTCGCTTACAGAGATGATAGACTTATTCAGATCATCACGAAAATACAGCACATAAAATAGAATCAGCAATTATTTCAGAGAATGCATAATTACGGTTTTCAACTCGATAAAAAGAAATGTCAGTTCTTTTAAGATTGTACATTTAGGTCAGATAATCGGCGAAAAAGAAAACCAGGTCTCGTTAGAGCAAATGCAATTAAATACATACTTCCACTACAAATTTGGTGACATTACAATCATTTTTCAGATTAGCAAATTATATTATTATTTATGTATCAGATTGTACAAATTGCGAGCAGTCCTGAATAATTTACTTAAAAAATGGTACGAAATGGAACAGGTCAGTGGAATGTCGAAAAGCTTTTGAAGGAAACCACTTTAAAATGGCTTTGTGCCACATTCCGCCTACGTGGAGAGGCAGATAGATATCGAGCTAGACCTCGCTAGCTCGACTTGCCGGTGTCTTTGCCTACAGGCAGAGAGCCAACAGTCACGGCTAGGACTGGTTGGTCACTGTCTTCCTCACTGCTTTCGGATAGTAGGAACCCAGACGAGGAAAATCGACAGTAAGAGACTTTGCAATTCCCCCTTCGTGAGGAGGCAGATAAATATCGAGTTAGACGAGAGCAAGCCTTACCTCCTTTCTACAGAATACAGTAAGACTAATTCGACTCCAGCGACATTATATTTAATAATTGTGCTATCATCATTCAATGGAATGAAAACTTAATACATAATGAGTTATGTCATCAATAAATATGAATAAGCTTGTTTCGGAAGTTATCATGCAAGAAAAATCTAAGACATTGCTTCTATCATGTTTCACAGATTAAGCTTCTATGTTTTGGATCAGAAGAAAATCCTTATTTTCTCCATACTTCGGCCATGACATCACTTTAGTAGAGATTAATCTTGGTCGCATCAGTTCATAAAATATTCTTCCAGAAATTTGTCGCTCATCTTTGTACTTGCATATTCCAGTCTGGCCTTTCCATTCTTACTGACTTACGGCCCATCACGTTGAATACACCGGTTCTCGCTCGATCACCGAGGTTAAGCAACGTTGAGCCTGGTCAGTACTTAGATGGGTGACCGCTTGGGAACACCAAGTGCTGTGAGCGTATAGTGACAGATGTGTGTTGTGGTGTAGTGGATATCGGCTTGGAAGGAGAAATCGGTGAGTCGAGTTCGAATTCCAATTGAATACACTGCATTCACTTAAGCACTGGTACCCGTAGGAAAGGTATTAATCCGTCCCTTCCCTCCAGTTATGGGTTAAATAACAAATGTAAGACTTGGGGACCCTGCCCTTAAAAAAAACAAATCCCAATGAATCTTGATACTCGAAAAGAAAAATGTATTACTAGACACAAAACTTATATAAAAACCAATAAATTGTTGAAAGAAAAAGGTATTACCAGCAATAAATAAATAAAGTTTAGTTGGCAATAAATGGCCCGCCGAGGTTGATTTGCCATCAAAACAAAACAACCAACGATTCTTACTGCTGATAAATGGTTTACATCTTGTGGTAAAGCCTCTATATTTTGGCTCTAAAAATCTTCGAGCGGTGGTTTGTGAAACCTTCAATCTTGCACCATGGAGGTTGTTGGCAATGTCAATTATTGTGTTTTTTTTTGTTTTTTTTTTCTCACAGCTCTAACAACGTTTCTGTCATCAACTGCTGTTTTCTTGGTCGACCTGTTCTATAGCTGCTGCTTAGTACACCAGAAGTTTCCTTTTTTTAGAACTAGCAGTATAGCCCGGCGTTGCTCGGGTGTAATGAAACCTTTAAAACTAATCCATGGACAAGGAGCTCAGACTCAACCTAAAGAATATTTGTGTGAAGTTTGGTGAGAATCGGATAAAAATTGTGGATTTGTATAAAGGACATACAGACAGATAAACAGACACACACACACAAACATCTTGCCTTTTATATATATATATATATATATATATTATCGATTTTCTGCGCTATGGTAAGAACTGCAACTTTGAAACTTCTGAATGTCGTTTCTTATGTCTTTGTCTATGAGTGCATCAAATTTGATTAAAATCGGACCTACTCCTTCTATAACCCGATTTTTTCGATTTTCGATTTTCGATATTTATCGGGAGTACCGCGACACAAAACCTAGCCAAGAGCACTCGCAGACGCTTATAGTACAACTGTGTAAATTTTCAAGAAAATCGGCTCAGTCGTTTCGGAGTCTATATGTAACGGACACACACTCACACACGCATATACACACAGATACACACACACACATACACACACACAGACAAAGTTCCATTTATAAATAAGTTTAGATTTAGATATTCCAAATTGTTGTGTTGGCTATGCCCAGTGTTTGTCCAATGGCTCTGATTGATTTTCTTTCTTTTCTCAGTTTCAAAATGGCTTGCTTTTCTTCTATACTCGGCGTTTTCGTGTTCATGTTGGTTTATCCTTTTTAGCAAGAAATACAGTCTTTACAGTTGAAACCCAGGACCAAAATAACAAGTAGTCATTCGGATATATTTAACGTTTCAATCAGTAAGTTAAGAGCCATACGTGATACACACTTGGGCGATCATGTCTCGAAAGACTGACTGGGCGGAAGATTTTCCTGCAGTAGTTTGCCATTACTTTCTGTGGTAGACAGGTTGCCAACCAAGGCTATAAAACCCAATATATCCTGCTATTTAAGGGTTTACCATTTGCCCATAGCTGAGACCCTAACATGAGCTACCACTCCGAGTCAGGAAACATCAGCAATTACAGGGTTGATGCCACGCTCCTGACAACCATCCAATCAGAAGCCTTGGTGCTGGATGCAGTTTATGGTCGTACCCAGGACCCAGATATAGTTTATCTTCATACCGAAGACGTCTTACTGGAGGGGTACTACCTCTCTGCAAAAATGCAGTCGGTGTATTCTGAAACTCCAGCCGACAGGTGAATAACTTTTTGGGATTATTATTCTATGAGACTTATATTCGACATTAAATAACACAAAAACTTCATATGTCATTAAATAAAGTAGTCCAACTTATTTTATTAATTTTTTTTATTAATTCCAATGGAAAGTTTATGAATATTAACTTCGTTACTAGCTAAAAAATAAAGAACAAATCTTCTCCAGTTATATCACAAAAAAAGAAAACAAAAAAGAAAACAAAAAAGTAAATAAATAAAAATGAATAAATAAATGACTTGACGCTCATATCACCTTTCTTACAGTCCGAGACAAGTGGGCCGTTATTAAAGTGCATGTATTTGCCCGACGTCTGGGTTGTTTAGCTTGTTTAAGGGAGAAACAAGCAAAACTAGTTGATTTTATAATCCAGTTCTAGTGGTGTCGCGCTTGAATAAAGCTGTTTCCGGATCATTAAACTGAATGAAGGAGACACCCCGACACCAACGACAGGTAAATATTTCTCTTTCCAGACAGGCAGGAGATAAAAACGCGTGTACACAACTAAAGTGTCTGGCATAGAACTATATTAATTATTCCTTTCTTCGTTCTGTCTTTAGACCTGACCTTGTTTAACAAGTACCTATCAGGAGGAAGTAATTGTGTTAATACAGGGGTTAGTGTGCTCCTTTCACAAGCCGTTTTAAGTATGATTTTTACCAAGCCCTTAAGATATGCAATCATATGTCAATGCGAGCTTTGTTCAATATACTTCATTCTCTCAGCTGTAACTCTACACAGATGACTTGACATGATATTATACATATCTTAAAGTTAGTTCTTCCTAATTCTTGACAATTTCTCAAATCTAATCTAATCTAATCTAATCTAAATCTATCTATCTAAATCTAAACTTATTTATAAATGGAACTTTGTCTGTGTGTGTGTGTGTGTGTCCGTTACCTATAGACTCCAAAACGGCTGAACCGATTTTATTGAAAATTTACACAGTTGTACTATAAGCGTCTGCGAGTGTTCTTAGCTAGGTTTTGTGTCTACGTACCACCGATAAATATCGAAAATCGATAATCGAAAAAATCGGGTTATAGAAGGAGTGGTCCGATTTTAATCAAATTTGATACACTCATAGACAAAGACATAAGAAACGATATTCAGAAGTTTCAAGGTTGCAGTTCTTACAATAGTGCAGAAAATCGATAACATATATATAAAAAGGGCAAGATGTTTGTGTGTGTGTCTGTTTATCTGTCTGTATGTCCTTTATACAAATTCACAATTTTTATCCGATTCTCACCAAACTTTACACAAATATTCTTTAGGCTGAGTCTGAGCTCCTTGTCCATGGATTAGTTTTAAAGCTTTCATTACACCCGAGCAACGCCGGGCTATACCGCTAGTGGCTTATATTTAGAGAAGGAATTTGTAATGGTTCGATGAATATTGGTATATGTTCTATTTCTATTTATCTTTACTGTGGTTGGGGTTGAAATGCGATTCAAAGTGCTTTTTGAGGCCAGCACATGTTTTAAGGAAGCGATAGCTGCAATAATCTGGTCATGTCATCAGAACTCAGAACCTCTGTATTCACATCCTGGAGGAATGTATCGATGGTAGGCGACCGAGAGAAGACCAAAGCAACGCTAGACTGATGACATCAAATATTGAATAGAGAGAATGTTGGGGGAGTGCATGGAATTCGTGAGGGAGGGGAAGGGGACAATGGAGAGCGTTGCTGCAATTGTCTTCTTCTTCTTCTATGTGCCCTGTCCCTTCAGGACGTAGGCGATCATGGGTCTCCACGTCTCCCTATCCCTTGTGGCTCTTAGTATGTTTGCTCCTGTTGCTCCTGGCAACCCCCGTTCCGTCATCCACCTGGTCAGTCCCTGCAAATATGTTGCAATTGTCTATGGTCTCCAATTATCGGCAACGAAGATGAGAATAATCAAAATTAAGTAAACCAGCTTGTTTTTTATTGGGTCTAATAGTCAATCTTTTAAGGCAAAAAGGGGGTTTGAAAATATATTAATGTACTTACGCCTCCTAAACGTTGATCATTATTCTTCGCCAACAGATAAGCTTTGACCGGAAGAACATAACCAGTGTCTGTAAACAATATAAACATTTACTTAAAAGAAAGGCATTGTAAGATAGGTTAATAATTAGTGATATTTCATTGATTCGTTTCTGCAGCTTATGTACCATTTGCAGGTTGTTTCAAGACAATATATTTTTATCGCGTAAGAAATTCAGACATAACTGCGTTTCGTATGCACTTTTATACTATTGCCATTGCCAGACTCTCGCTCAGCTATTACCTGTAAACCAGGTGACAGAATTATAGTCATTATACTCTTTTACATTTTCAAAATAGAGATCTTTTAGTACTGGTGCTCTTCATCGAGTCGTACGACCTCAAACATTGATTGATAATTTTTTAACGGTTTACCAACCCAACCCTTTGAAGTTCAATTAAAGCGAGAAAATATTTTTGGATTGTAAGATTTTATTTTTTTAAGATAATAATGGTTTAGTGATACACATCTTACTAGCTGAGGGGAGAAAAGGTGCATTCCTACTTTTCCCAAGGGTATTCTTCATGCATAGGACAGCCGAGTTCGAATTCCAGTTGAATTCTTTGCATTCACTTACGCGCAAATACCCATGAAAAAGTTATTAATCCATTTTCACCCCTTCCAACTATGAATTGAATAGCAGGACAGATTGGGTTTCTCAGAGAGAAATGACAACCTACTGCGAGAAAATCTTCTGCTAGTCATCATGGATCACAAGAGACATGATCGCTCAGGAGTGTATGACATATGGTACTTAACTGACTGACTGTAGGGAATATAACGACCCTAACGATATACAGAACTCGGTTAACAATTCCGTGTCATTATACATTATTCAACTAGGACATCCAAGATTACAGCACCTGGTATTTCAATTGCCGTCACCCATCTAGAGATTGACCAGGCTTGTTGCTTAACTTAGCTTCGGCGATCGTACGAGAATTGATGTTTCAACATGATATGGCCGTAAGCAATCAAACCAATATCTTCAACTTTGTTGTTATTATCACAAACAACCAGGAATTTTTATCTTTTATTTTTTTCTTGATTTGCATATAATTGTGGAACACACAATATTGTGTGTGTTATTAGCATAGCGTGCCATTCCTCATACGAAGTTTTGATTTTAAAAAAAAAAAGAAAGAAAATAATCTAGTATATTTATGACTAGCATCATAGCCTGACGTTGCCCGTGCAGCTCAGAACATTTTAATTTCTTCAGCGGATGAAACAAATACGTTTAAATTGGCTGCAGACACTTTAAATATAATATATATATATATATATATATATATATATATATATATATATATATATAACAGGCAGTCTGTGAGTGTGTGTGACTGTTTCCTATGCACGCCTACATTTTTTAATATTTCTTTTGTTTAAAAATTACGGGGGAAAATATTCACATTTTTTGTTGACTAAATGAATTTTTAAAACGTCGGAATAAAAATTAAATATAAAGGCTCATGTTTTTTTTTAATAAAAAAATATTTTAGTCGCGTTTGACACGTGTGATTAGATTTCTGTGACGTAATTCAGCAAATATCTTAGATCTTAGATGTTTTACGGAAATAAAACGTCGGAATAAAAATTCAATATAAAGGCTCATTTTTTTTATACAAATATTTTAGTCGCGTTTGATACGTGTGATTGGATTTCTGTGACGTAATCTAGCAACCATCTTAGATCTTAAATGTTTTACAGAGCAAATGTAAACAATCTGCACTATTGGCCAAAAAGTGCGAAAGGGAAAACTGTTGAACTTCAACTCAAAAAGTATGTGTCGACCTGGCTTCCCTATAGATGTGTCCCTAGGAAGTTTGAATGGCGTAGCTTAAAAAATGTAGGCGTGCATAGGGAACACACAGACTCACAGATTGCCTTTTATATATATATAGATTAATCAATGAATAATATCGAACACACTTACTTGGCACAAGTTGTAGAGTGACTTTTTGTGGCTGCAACAACCGCTTTTTCGATACTTTTCTATTCTGCTCAAAAGAAGAAAAAAAAGTCAGTACATTTGTAACAAAAACCTAAAAAGAAAAAAAAAACATATTAAACAATTTATTCGGAAACAGTAAATTTGATAGTAAATTCTACTTAATAACAAAACCGGCGGTCAAAGTGCTTACGTTGAAACACCACTTTTCTTTCGATCACCGAAGTTAAGCAACATCGAGCCTGGTCAGTACCTAGTTTGTGGTGGGAAGGCACTTGAGAATATCAGTTGCTGTAAGCTTGGATATGTGGGTGGTGTTATGGAATAATAGATCGGAGAGTCGAGTTTGCAGTTCTATTCGGATTTGTCATATTCTCTTACGCGTAAATATCATTGGGAGTGGTATGAATCCATTTTTCCTCCCCCAGCTATGGGTTAAATAGAAGAGCTCGTATCACTTAATCATTATTATCCCCGGAAAATTTTTACAATTGAAATATATTTGCTGACTTTAAATAACCCGCAAAAGGTTGATAAGCTGTAAAAAGTACAAATCGATCAAAATTACTTGTTTAATTATTTCTATAATAATTAATCATCATCATCATCATCATCAGTTCAATGACCGACAGTGTTTGGATGGATGATCTGCAGCTGACTATCTGATAAACACCCGCCATGTGTCTCTGTTGCAAGCCAATAACGTAGTCTCTGAATTATCTTCTAGTCCTCTCAGTGATGTTGTCAACCCTTCTTTTCCTCTGTCGCTTTCTTTTACCTTTTATTTCTTTACGTAGATGGCACTTTTCTAAGCGTAGCTTAAATGTGGCAAAAGGTCGAAAATATAGGACATGAGGATAAAACTCACAATTCAGGAGCCTTGTATGATGAGGTAGACATTTTAAATGAAAATTACAACGATATATTTAGTGACAGTCAGTAAAGTCAAAAAGAGTCAATAATATACCATTTTTCATTTGTTTTTGAGCTTACTGTCACAATGAATGTACGTTGTGGATATCGGCTCGGAATATGAAATCGGAGAGCTGAGTTCGAATTCCAGTTGAATTCCTTGCATTCACTTACGCGCAACTTATCCCAAGGAAAGGTATTAATCCATCTCTTCCCATCTCCAGCTATGTGTTGAATAGCAGGACAGATTGGGTTCTGTAGCCTTGATTAGCAACCATTCTACACAGAAAGGAACGGCAATCTACAGTGGAAAAATCTTCTGCCTAGTCAGTCATGGATCGAAAGAGACATGATCACTCAAGCGTGTATCACATACAGCACTTAACTGACTGAACACAATGTGTAGGTGGATCGATTCTACAGCCTTATTCAGATCTGTCTGTACGGAAGATAATTAAGATAATTTCTTTCGGCAGTACAACACGAGATGTGTATAAGTAAATGCAATGCAGCATAGCTGCTATGATGTTGGCGAGTAAACCTAGAGGATATACAATGAGAGTAAATTTTTGTAAAATTGAAAGGAGCAACGTAAATTCTTTCTTTTTTCAGTATTACCTATTTTATTTCGGATGTGCGTTGTGGTGCATTGGATATCGGCTCGGAACGAAAAATCGGGGAGCCAAGTTCGAATTCCAGCCAAATTCATTGCATTCACTTACACGCGAATACCCTTGGGAATGGTATTAATCCGTCTCTTCCTTCCAGTTATGGGTTACAGGAGAGATTGGGTTCTATAGCCTTGGTCGGCAACCAGTCTACCGCAGAAAGCAATGGCAACCTACTGCGGGATAATCTTCTGCCCAATCAGTCATGTCTCTTTCGAGACATGATCGCCCAAGCGTGTATCACGTATGGCACTTAACTGACTATTTTATTTAAAATCATAATTACTATCATTTGTCATCTTGTCCTTTGTTAACATTTATGTGACTTACTGCCATATCACGTTGAACTAGCAGTTCACGTGCGATCACCGATCACTGTTCAGTACCTAAGATGGTGACGACTTGGAAATACTAAGCGCTGTAAACATGGATGTGCAACGGATAATGGCTTTTTTGTTAATCGGAGAGCCGAGTTCTAATTCCAGTTGTGGTTGTTATACCCACTTCCGCGCAAATAACCTTGGGTTAGGTATGAATCCATGCCTTTCCCTCTATGCTATGGGTTAATTAGTAAGACTTGTATCCGGAAATCATTATTATCCCCAAAAGTTTTTTACAATCTCAGAATAGTTTCTAGCATTAAATAACCTGCAAAAAGGTTGATAAGTTGTAAAAAATGAATCAGTCACCAAAGAAATGAGACAGTGGTCATTAATTATGATTTTATTACTTCAGATCTCCCAATAAAATTAAATTGGACATTAAATTATCCATAAGGAGTTGATAAGCTATTAAACAAAATGAATAAATAAATAACTAAAAATAAACCAACATTTTAATACTTTCCAGTCCCTTGAGCATTCGAAATAAAATGTTTCTACTTTTATGAAATCTATGAAGTCACCAGAGCAGATAGCGTGATTGTTGTTCGCGCGGAATGTGAGATCGACGAAATGAGTTTCAATTTTTTTAAAATTACCCATAAATATGGGTTAAATAACAGTGCAAACTGGGATCCATAGCCATGAATAGCACACAGAATAGAAATAAAAACACTAAATTTTAAACTTTAAAGAAGACAACAAGAATCTGCTTCACTATCTTTTTTCTAAGATTCATGGTAAATAAAGAAAAGAAATCTGTGGAAAGCCATGATCGCCTACGTCCTTGTGGGAGAAGGAAATCATAAAAAAAGACTATAACACTGAAAAAACATTCTTCTTACAGGGGCCATGTCCCTTCAGAATGTAGGCGATCATGTTTGACCACTTCTGATCAACTCTTCATGATGGTATCTAGACTTTAAGAATTTAAGCGCAGTACTTGATTGTCAACTAGGTCTTATCAATTTATCGTTAAATTAGATAAGGTAACCATAAGTTCTATGATAACAACTTCTTCTCTTGCACTTCTAGATTATGGAACTATCTTCTGGCTCCATGCTTGCTGACCAAATTTGATATTCAAAAATTTAAATGCAATGTCAATCGTTACCTGTATTTCTGGTTATTTTTGTATTGTTCTCGCTACTTCATAATGTTCTCTGTTTTCTAATTCTTTCTCACTTTGTGTCTTAGCGGCTTTACTGCCTTATAAGGGGTGAGCTCAAGAAAAAATGCTGAGAAGATTACTTTTATCCTGCCTGATTATCCATCAGGTAGTATTCATATGGATGTGCAGGTGGTGTAATGGCTTTTAACGAGAAATCAGCAAGCAGAAATTCAGTTTAATTCACTTCTGCGTTGTACCATCAGGCCATCTGCAGCTGTCTGTCTTTGGAACGGTAGGATTTCATCAGTAGATTGTCCGGCTGAAACGTGGCTTATAGGATAAAAGGAGTTACCATCATTTACACTACGGGACAGTAGCTCAGTGTATTAAAAGATTGGTTAGAGAGTTCGGTGACATAGTAATAGAAAGTTAAATCCTTGGACCGGACAATGTGTACTTGGACTCGGTCGAAGCACGGCAAACAATAACTATGCTCAATAACTCAAATAAGTACAATGCAAAATATCCATGGACAATGGTACGAAGACAGTAGATTAAATAATAGGTGCAGTTCGGAATTCCCTGAATTCTCAGATCAATAAACACCTAAGGAAAGCCGGAAAGTAGAACGACCTGAACGTTTTGGAAACAACACGTATGAAGACAATGTGTATGCAAATCGATTATTTCTTTAAGCATACCAACATTTAGCTCCCTCCTCACTTGAGACAAAATGTGGCACAAGGCTTTTTTAAATTGGGAATAATCCAAGCCATATAGATCGGGCAAAAATTAAATGTCTGGTTTTTTTTTTTCCAACAGACGAGACTCTACCCTTCGGCGGAGCCTTGTCTAGGTTACTCTCCGTTCGAAGGCAGAGAGTCCGACAATATCAGCTAAGCGTCTGAGTGACGTTAATCGTTAGCCAATTTCGACGCAAATTGTTTTTAACATATTATGTTTCGAGGCGATTCATGGTTTTCATTTTGTTTAACGACATATCAACTTTTATTAAATGGTAAAATTTAAATATTTTAAACACATTTGTATTACAGCAGCCACAGATATAATTTTTTTTTTATTCTGGAAAAATTTAGATTCCAATCAATATAATTTCGGTTTAAAATACGCCAGTGTGTTTTGTTTACTGGAATTACTAAATTTAATCTCTTGACTTTCAATTAAAGCTAATTTTAAAGCTAATTTTGAAGCTAAAATATAACTGATTCATTTTAAAAATTTCATTTTAAAATCAGGTATCGAAAATTTATATTGAAAAGTAGAGGTACCTAATTGTTGGTCATTTTACTATAAATATGTGTTATTGGTCATTTAACTATGAATTTTATTGTTGGTATTTTTATATAAAAACGTATTTGTTGGTATTTTTACTATAAAAATGTTTTATACTTTCATAAAGGTTTTTTTGGTTGTGAGTTCGCAATCAACACATAGTTGTGACTCTAATAGGTGATACCATCCTGGTTCCGAGTGGATATAGAACAACAGCAATCAAGAGTTGTTCTCACGCTTCACGACACCTCAAATCTTTCGCAGGGTGTAATTTATCGTCATACCCAGGACTACCAAGGTGATTGGGAATTCATTCTCTACATTTGTTCAGCGCGGGTTCAGTTAAAGAAACAGACATAAATTACTGCCCATAAATTCCTAAATAAGATTAGAAATATATTCTATGCAGGAAAATGAGACACCTGAAGAAGGCCGGAAAATATGACAGCCGAAACATTCTAACGATAACAACTAAAATGATTATGCTAGCCTGAATATCAAAGTATGCAATAACGACAGTTTCTCGTCTCAATTCTTCTATGTACCGTGTCCCTTCGGAACGTTGGCATTTCCAGGCCTTCGCAGCGCTTACTAAATTTGGTATCTTTTGTTATCTCTCCCACTCTTTGTTTTGTCAACCATTTAAACAATCTCGTTAGGTGGGTTATTTTTCTTACTCTTTGAACTTCTTGTCTTTAATGTATCTTGTGAGGATCAAATTCTCAAAGCTCTCTTCATAAAGTGCCCTAGTAATTTTAACTGACTATTTCTGTCTATATTTCTGAGATGAGCTGGTATTTACAATATTTGCACTATTCGGACTATTGTCCTCATCTGTGTTGCTATTTGTACTACGATTCGGCCGTTTTACGCTCCGGCCTTCTTCGGGTGTAAGGAATTTCAAACCGAACCCTTTATTGCAAACAGTGGGGTACATGAACTCCATTCCTTGCGTAGTCTTGCCTCTTTTGGAAGTCATGAGTTATCTCCCTTTAACCCTGTAAGTTCCTTGTTCACCACAGTTGGTTAGTTCCTGTGACTTGAACCAAAGATTTGTGAGTTCAATACCAGGCTACACCAATGGTGAACAAGGGAGATAACTCAAAAAAGGCAAAACTACGCAAGGAATGGAGTTCATACACCCCAGTGTTTGTAATAAAGGGTTCGGTTCAAAATTCCTAGCATCTGAAGAAGGCCGGAGCGTACAACGACCGAAACGTCGTACAAATGGCAACAAAGATGAGGACACTAGTCCGAATAATGTAAATACTATTTCTGCATAAGTGTTCTTTTTATTCTGTTTTCTCTAAAACTTCGTCGTTAATCACTGGCAAGGTCCATGGTATTCTCAGCATCTTTATGTGTAATCATATTTCTGTTACTTCAAGTCTCTTCTCTATCCTTGAAGAGATTGTCGAGTGTTCAATTGTTCACTGCCGTATAGGAGAACTGATACTTCGTATGAGTTTGAAGCTGTTTTCTTTCTTTTCTAAGGATTTTTTTGTTTCTTAATACAGTATCTTTCACTGTGCCAATTCGTCTTGGATTTCAGTAGTCCGACGAAATAAATATTTTGTAATTTGAAATCATTCTTTATACTAAATTAGAATTAGAATATTCTTAGAGAGTAGTCATTGACACGACTAGCAAGAAATCTCTGACAAAAACAAAAAAGATTGTATATTTTACTTTTGAGACTTGTGCAACATCAGTGGGTATTGTTGTAAAATATTGTAATTTTTAAGTTTTATCAAATCGGATATTAATATCAGCAAGCATGTTTTCTTACCTTCTGAAGGTGAGCATTGTTGATTGATTGGATGACTTTATGTTCAGGACAGCCGGAACTTGTTAAGTGGTCTTTTGTCTCACATCGGAAAGCACCTTTATAATCCTAGGAATATGAAACAGAAGAAAATTAATAAACTTCTAATTGAACAGATTATTTCTAGTACTTCCTGTCTGTAGAACCCCCTTCCATTTAATTGCTTCCCTGATAGCTACCATCACCAAAAATTTAAAAACAATGTCAATTGCCATCTTCTATCTTCTTGAAACTCATTCATTTTTTTATCCCTTTTTTTTCAATATATTCTGTACCCAAACTTTTCTCTAACTGTAACCATCTAACCTTGCTTAGGATGAAAGGATTAAAAAACTTAATATTTAAACCCTTTTTAAAAAATATAAATTTTTTACCCCGAACGAAAGTTATGCGAAACATTTAAACCAGACAGTAGTCAGTTTTATAAAATAATATAAGAACTGTTTAAAAGTAAGCAATTCGAATTCCAGTTTAATTCATTCCATTCACTTACGCCCAGATACTCTTTGAAAAGGCATGAATCCATCTCTTCTCTCTCTAGCTATGAGTAAATAGCGGGACAGTTTGGTCTTAGTTAGCAACCAGGTTACCGCAGAAAGTAATGGCAACCTACTGCAAGAAAATCTTCTTCCCAGACAGTCATGTCTCGAAAGGAACATGATCGCATCAGCGTGTATCACGCATAGCACTTAACTGACTGATTATTACGAGAATGAAAGGAATAGATTAGGATAAAATTTGAACCCGGCTCGCAGATTCCCTATCCCTCAATAATAAAGACTACACTAACTGAACATAAATGTATGAAATATTCTAAAACAGGAATAAAAATTAAATAAAAAGATTTTCTAAACATTTAAGAATTGATAAAAAATATTATTCAATACTGAAGTAATTATTCAATAGTGAATTATTCAATAATGGAGTAATTATTCAATAATGAAGTAATTATTCAATAATGGAGTAATTATTCAATAGTGGAGTAATTATTCAATGATGAAGTAATTATTCAATAGTGGATTATTCAATAATAGAGCAATTATTCAATAATGGAGTAATTATTCAATAATGGAGTAATTATTCAATAATGGAGTAATTATTCAATAATGAAGTAATTATTCAATAATGGAGTAATTATTCAATGATGAAGTAATTATTCAATAGTGGATTATTCAATAATGGAGTAATTATTCAATAATGGAGTAATTATTCAATAATGAAGTAATTATTCAATAATGAAGTAATTATTCAATAATGGAGTAATTATTCAATAGTGGATTATTCAATAATGGAGTAATTATTCAATAATGGAGTAATTATTCAATAATGAAGTAATTATTCAATAATGGAGTAATTATTCAATGATGAAGTAATTATACAATAATGGAGTAATTATTCAATAATGGAGTAATTATTCAATAATGGAGTAATTATTCAATTATGAAGTAATTATTCAATAATGATGTAATTATTAAATAATGAAGTAATTATTCAATAATGGAGTAATTATTCAATAATGAAGTAATTATTCAATAGTGGATTATTCAATAATGGAGCAATTATTCAATAATGAAGTAATTATTTAATAATGGAGTAATTATTCAATGATGAAGTAATTATACAATAATGGAGTAGTTATTCAATAATGAAGTAATTATTCAATAATGGAGTAATTATTCAATTATGAAGTAATTATTCTATAATGATGTAATTATTCAATAATGGAGTAATTATTAAATAATGAAGTAATTATTCAATAATGAAGTAATTATTCAATAATGGAGTAATTATTCAATAATGGATAGCGATTTGGGTTGAGAAATTTTAGAGATGAGTTTGAGCTCTAGCTAAGTTCATTGCGTTCACTGACTTGGGAAAGGTTTGAATTTATCGCTCTCACCCCCACCCAGATATATGGGTCAATAGCAGCATAAACTGAGTTCATAGCCTTGATTAGCTAGAAGAAAAACTAAATACAAAACACCCGCTGTCTTTAAGTATTACATCTTTATATTTTCAGGGGTGACACGGGATAACCTTAAGACCTCCAGTGGAAATGAAACCGGCATGCAATTGCACTATTCGGTTTTGAATGTTATCATGAACCACAATTGTGGTGGATGGTGACCACAGCAGAGTTTTTTAGTTTATTTTTGTTCATTTTGACAGGACAGGGTAAACAAAATAATCTTCAAATACACATTAGATTATTTTAGAGTTTCTTAATTACAAACGCTTCCCATGTGAGAACTTAAAAATAAAACCTCATTGACAACTTGGAAAAAAAGCAATTTAAGCTGGTTTCACGTTAGTTGATTTTATTTTATGGTGGTGCGAATTGGCTCAGCGGCCTACACCAAAAGATCCGGAACTAACCAATCGACTTCAAATTTCTCTTGAGCGTTTAACCACGACAGAGTAACTTTCCTACCAGCCATCAGAATGGATGATGCTAGTCTTCTGGAGAGCGATAAACTGTGCCTCTTTAGCTTCACTCTCTCATGTGACCTGAGGTGGAACGACTACATATAACTGCTATCTACTTCGAGGAATGTTACGTCCCTGTGTCGGTCCAGAATTTTGTTTCTCGTCAGAATCTATCTTGGACATTTATAAATTTACCATTGAATACTTTTGCCATATCTGGTTGGGTGCTCCTGCTATGCACCTCGATGTTCTCGAGATAATCCAAAGAAAGATCTACAATGTAATCGATCCTGGCTTAGCATCTTGACTTCAATGACTTTCTCACCAACTTGATATGGATTACTTCTGTCTTTTTCTACAAATATTTCCATGGCAACTGCATTGACAAGCTTTTTTTCCCTTAGTGCCCCGAATACATAAATTTGCACGTGATATTAGATTGACATCTAGGTCCCAACTTTTTATCGTTGAAATAGCTAAATTTAACCGTCTCTTCTAATCTGACAGTTTCTTTTGTCACACTTTACTCTTTATTCTTTACTTGCTTTACTGACAGCTACAACCTCCATTTTCAAGGATTACGTTACAGTCAAAACATGAGGATGAAATAACAAAATAGGAAAAATAACATCCTCGAAAATGGTCAGAGAAGTGACTAAAATCGCTTGGAAAGTCAAAATATTAGGAAACATTTTTACACTTCTGATCTCGAGCAAAAAGAAAACATGTAAGAATACTGGAAAAATTAAATAAAAATTAATAAAATCTTTCTTGTCGGTCGTTTTTAACGAAACATTAATATATATATATATATATATATATATATATATATATATATAGATAGATAGATAGATATATAGATAGATAGATAGATATTATAAATTATATTTTAGAACATGTACATAATTTTTGTTATTTACACATGTTCTAAAATATAATTTATAATAAATATTCATAGCTCTATATATTATATATCGAGCACTATTTTTAAATTAATGTTTTGAACGTTGTAAAAATCCTTTCTTCGTTCTGTATTCACTCGGATATATAAATATATATATATATATATATATATATATATATATATATGCGTGTGTGTGAGGGAGAGAAATAGATTTGTTACATCACAAATAAGGCGATAAAGACACCAACGTGCAAGTGTTTACTGAGGGTGAAATAATTTCAGAAAATGTTAATGACTAGAAAAGATAAGCGAAGAGTTCCAAATTGGCTGGGTTTCTAAATTTTTGTAGTTTGTCCTTGACAGGAAAGCAAAATGCCGGAAGTGAGTTCCACTGTCGAGAATTGCAAGTGAATAATGTTACGTGTTAAGTGTAACGAAAGAAAAATAAAAATTTTGATTAACCAAAACTCAGAGATAAATCAAAACAAATATTTAATTTACCAAAACATTAAATAGAAATATTTACAAATATACAGTTTTTGCATTCAAATAGAAAACAGAGTTTACTACTGGCAGGCGAAGTGTTACGAAGGGGAAGGAAGGGTTAGTATCTTTTCCCAGTTAAATTAGTTAAGTAGTTTAAGTGCTATACTTTTAGGAAATCCTCAAATGTGTATATAAAGAATTATTAGTTTGATCAATGAAAGTGTCAAAAATATCTATTCACCCATATAGTTCCATGAGGTTCTCTTTCAGGTTTTAGTCGGTCGGCCATTTTTCTTAGAGATTTTTTCGGCTGGATAGAAAAAGCCGGAGTTGATAATGTCAGCGAATCCTGTTAACAACTAACTACTCTCTTCCCAAAACCTCTTTTTAAAGGGGCTAACACCTAACTTGCATATTCTAGAATCTTTTAGAATTCTCTCGATTTTACTGAAACATTCTGGCATCTTACAAAACGTTCTATTCCTAATTTCTCTATTTTTATGACTACTTCATGAATTAAAACTTTTTTGTAATAACAAGTAGGACTCAATAGAGTCCCTTACTATAACTTTTTAGACATTATTAATATTATGGTAAATTTTTGTTTTGTTGCCCGAAGGCCTTTCCCCCTTCAAATCTTTCCAAAATATCTTTATTTCCGTGCAAATGTAAATGCTGAACTCAAACTGATAATTGTTTATTGACGAAACCTACATTTTTTTCACGTTTACAACCAGAAAAATATCGAACTTCTTTTCGCTGTTTATCTCACCCCGTAACCACGCTTCAAAAATGTTATTCACTGCAGAATGACTTCACGCATAGTTTGCCGATTTTTCGACCAATTTACTTCCTTTTTGCAATTACTACGCGAAAATTGAGTTCGAAACCATACAAATCGCGAAGTGTTTGCTCAAAGGAAGTAAACAGGCCGAATTAAGTATCCTACGCCTCATGTCATTCAGCGGTGAATCAGATATGAGAACAGTGGTAAGGGGTGAAATATAGTCCGATTTTTAACAGGAAAAAAGGTAGCTTTCTTCAATAAAAAATTATCGATTTGAGTTCAGCATATACATTTGCACGTAATTAAGGAAGTTTAGGAAATATTTGACGGGGTAAAGGCCTTCGGGGAACAAATAAAATATTTACCAATATTATTTTTATATATAAATGCATCTTCGTAACAATAAGCAAACTGGAACAGAACATAAGATTACATCTGAATATTTCAAAATTAAAGAAGATGAGAACTAATACACAATTAACGCTTAAATTCATGTGGCCGACGTACCACGGAGGAAAGTTCATTAGAATAAATGCCATGAAAATATTTATGGAATAGTCACATCATGGCAGCTGAAAAGTGACTGATGTTGAGATGCCAGGTCAGTACTGTTAACAGTACAGGCCCTTTTTCAAATCTGTCCGGAATCTCGAGATATGTAGTTGGGGTAACAAACCAGATATAGCAGCACTATTCAATGCGCAAACGAATGGCAGATTTATAAATGTGCAAGATGGATTCTGACGAGAAAATTTGTTTGGCACGACAAAGTGAACCAACCTTCCTAGCAGAAGACCTAGCAACTGATTAATATAATCGCATGACTTCATTTCTGTAGAAAACGGAAAACCAAGAAGGTACAATGACTTTCTCTTTTGGAGGTTAGTATCAGCCATGCTGAGGGCAACAATGGTTCTCTATGATAATTACATGATAGCAGTTTTGTTTTTGAGGCGTAAAAATTGGACTGCCACTGGTGTGCATAGGGTTACAGTGGGAGAGAAAACAAGGTACAAAGGATGTCGAAGAAAGATAAGAAATGGATTGGAATCAAGTTGATAGAAGATGGAAATTGACATTGCATTTAAACATTTGAAGATTGTATCTATCAATGAAAGAAGCAAAAAAAAGGAGTTATACAAACGGGAAGTGAGGGGAAAGCAACTATCAGAATAGAAGAGAGATGACATTTAACTATTTTGACTGTAAAAGGGTGGGACCTGAATGACAATTTTGTAGCATTAGCAAATGTATGTGGTCGAGGAATCAGGGGAAAAATAGCTTATCGGATTGGAGGTTATTTTCGAGAGCAGCTGCCAGATTGTCGTTGACGAACCTTTTGGACTTACTGTTAAAACTGGAGTAAATATATTTGTCTATATTTCTCAGATGAGGTAGTATTTAAAGTATTTACATTATTCGTACTATTGTCCTCATCTTTGTTGACATTTGTAAGACGTTTCGGTCGTTGTACGCTCAGGCCTTCTTCAGGTGCTAAAAAATTGTTACTGGTAAAAAAGTGTTACTGGTAAAAAAGTGTTACTGGAAATTAGGTTTATAAGTCCAAAAAAAATCAGTTGTTCCTGTCCTTAATCCACATGGCCCAGTGGATATAGACGTTGGTTAATTCCAAAGAGTTGTGAGTTCAATACCAGGCTACAGCAGTGAATAAGTAACTTAATAAATTAGAGGGAGATAACTTCCAAAAGAGGTAAAACTACGCAAGGAATGGAGTATATATACCCCAGTATAAAGGGTTCGGTTTGAAATTTCTACGCCGAAACGTCGTACAAATGGTTACAAAGATGAGGACAATAATGTAAATACGAAGTAAATGCCTATTTGGGAAGTTCATGGGGAAGATCACTGACGAAAATAATAAACAAGTAGGTTCAAGGATCTCTTCCTCTTCCCTCAGATATGGATAAAATAATCAGATAAACCGAGCTCTCTATCTTTGTTTGAGAAAGTCATTACGCCTTCTAATTTTCTAATGTCTTCTCTTTCACTTCCTGCCTGTGGAACTCCCTTCTGTATACTTGTTCCTCCAAGAGTTTTAAATGCAACGTCAATTGCCATTTTCTATCCCACTAAACATTAATTTTGAACATAAATTTAAATGTCAATTGCCATCTTTTATCTCCTTGATTCCTATCTTTCTCTTATCCTTTCCTCGCCCCACCTCCTGTATCTTGTTGTTTCTACTCTCGTGTAATACCTCCGATTACCAGCATTCCAATCTTTTCTCTTATCCTTCCTCGCCCTCACCTCCTGGTATCTTGTTGTTTCATCTTCGTGTAATACCTGACACGAGTATTCCGCACCTTTTCTATCCTTTCCTCGCCCCCACCTCCTGTATCTTGTTGCTCTACCTCTGCATACCTGACTACCAGTATTCCAATCTTTCTCTTATCCTTCCTTGCCTCTACCTCCTTATCTTGTTGTTTTACTTCTGTAATACCTGATTACCAGTATTCCAATCTTTCTCTTATCCTTTCCTGCCCTCTACCACCCGTATCTTGTTGCTCTACTCTCGTGTAATACCTGATTACCAGTATTCCACCTTTCTTATCCTTTCCTGCCTCCCACCTCCTGTATTCCTGTTGTTTCACTGTGTAATACCTGATTACCAGTATTCCCATCTTTCTCTTATCCTTCCTCGCCCCACCTCCTGTATCTTGTTGCTTCACTCTCGTGTAATACCTGATTACCAGACTGACCCTTTTCTCTTATCCTTTCCCTCGCCCCCACCTCCTGTATCTTGTTGCTCTACTCTCGTGCACACTCGATTACCAGTAGCTCCACCTTTTCTCTTGTCCTTTCCCTGCCCCCACCTCCTGTATCTTGTTGCTCTACTCTGCTGCACACTGATTACCAGCAGCCCCATTCTTCTCTATCCTTTTCCTCGCCCCACCTCCTGTATCTTGTTGCTCTACTCTCGTGTAATACCTGATTACCAGTATTCTATTTCTTCTTTTATCCTTTCCTGCCCCCACCTCCTGTATCTTTGTTATTCTACTCTCATGTAATACCCTGATTACCAGTATTCCAATCTTTCTCTTATCCTTTCCTCGCCCCCACCTCCTGTATCTTGTTGCTCTACTCTCATGTACACTACTACCAGTACCTCCACCTTTCTTATCCTCTCCTCGCCCCCACCCTGGTATCTTGTTGCTCTACTTCATGTAATACCTGATTACCAGTATTCCCACGTTTTCTTATCCTTTCCTCGCCCCACCTCCTGTATCTTGTTGCCCTACTTCTCGTGTAACAATTTCGATTGGCATTCTCCCATTTTCTCTTATCCTTTCCTCGTCTCCACCTCCTGTATCTTGTTGTTTCATCTCTTCGCCATACTCCTGATTACCAGTATTCCAATCTTTCTTATCCTTTCATCGCCCCCACCTCCTGCATTCATGAGCTGTTTCACTCATGTAATACACCCCTGATTTACTCTATTCCCATCTTTCTCTTATCCTTCCTTTTTCCTCACCTCCTGCATCTTGTTGTTCTACTCTCATGTGGGTCATCTGATTACCAGTATTCCCATCTTTCTCTTTATCCTTTCCTCGCCCCCACCTTCTGTATCTTTGTTGCTCTACTCTTGCCATTCTGATTACCAGTATTCCATCTTTCTTCTTATCCTTTCCGTTCCCCACCTCCTGTATCTGTTGCTCTACTCATGGCATTACCCTGATTACCAGTATTCCACCTTTTCTCTTATCCTTCTCTGCCCTCACCTCCTGTATCTTGTTGTTTCTGTGATTTCCAAAGGTAACACCTGATTACCAGTGGTTCCCATCTTTCTCTTATCCTTTCCCCCTCGCTCCCACCTCCTGATTTTGTTGCTCTACTCTCGTGTAATACCCTGACTACCAGGCATTCCAATCTTTCTTATCCTTCCTGCTCCCACCTCCTGTATCTTTGTTTCACTCTCATGTGTAATACCCTATCACCAGTATTCCCATTTTTCTCTTATCCTTTCCGCCTCTGCCCTCCTGTATCTTGTTGTTCTGCTTCCTCATGTAATACCCTGATTACCAGTATTCCCATCTTTCTCTTATCCTTTCCCTGCTCCCCACCTCCTGTATCTTGTTGCTCTACTCTCATGTAATACCCTGATTACCAGTATTCCAATCTTTCTCTATCCTTCTCTCGCCCCCACCTCCTGTATCTTGCTGCTCTACTCTCATGTAATACCTGATTACCAGTATTCCCATCTTCTTATCCTTTCCTCGCCCCACCTCCTGTATCTTGCTGCCCCACTTGCACACCCTGATTGCCAGTATTCCCATCTTTTTCTTATCCCTTCCTCGCCCCCACCTCCTGTATCTTGTTGCTCTACTCTCATGTAATACCTCTGATTACTAGTATTCCAATCTTTCTCATATCCTTTCTCTGACACCCACTGAATTTTGTTCTTGTTTTTCTCACTCTCTCTTTTCATATAACCCAATGCGCACCAGTGGCAGTACTCTCTTGCTTGGGGTGAATGATCTAGGAAAAAATACTCATGGTTATACACATTGATGAAAAAAGAAGGTAGTTGTAGAAAGCTATTAGCTTTTCAAGGATTTTTTTATCCCGTATTTGAAAAATATCTTATAAAAGATTTGATGTGCAAATTTATATATCAGACTTATAGTGGGTAATCGAATAGAAAGAAAAACTCCCGAGTAACGCATTTTAAACTTAGAAGGTAGTTTGCTTATGTTATATGAGAAAAAAATCGAGGCACAACAGCAGATTGAAATTCAGCCCTGACGAGTGTACATCATAACGGTGCCCTCACGAAATTTCGAAGTCTGACTGATTATTAAAATGATAAACTTCTCCACATTATTCCTATGTATAATCAAAAACTACTTTTACGTTGAAAAAATTCCTGCTAAGCACGATTTTGTTTTCTATTTTGTCATTGGATTAGACAGAAAATCATTTCTACAGAACATTCAGTTAAGGATTAATTCACAGTCAAAGCCTTTCATGACCGGCAAGGAAATCAGTAAGGTCCGAAAAAGCGTTTCTTACTGATCAAGGTCTTGGGTATGGCGGTAAACTGCATCCGGCAGCAAGGCCTCTGATTGAGAGGTTATGAGGAGCATGGAACCACCTCTTAATTGCTGTTGTTCCCAGGTCCACTCTGACCCGGAGTGGTAGTACCTGTTAGGCTCCCAGCTATGGGGAAATAGTTAACTCCCAAAATGGGGTCAAAACATTATGAAAGTATAAAAATAGACTTTTATAGAAATATATACATTTTTGAAATAAAAATGGTACCAATAATACATTTTTGAAATAAAAATGGTACCAATAATACATTTTTAAAGAAAAAAAAATTATTACCATAACACATTTTTTAAGGAAAAAATACTCTCAGCAAAACGCCTTTTAATACAAAACTAGAAGACATTTTCAGCTTTCTAAAATAAAAAAAAGAATAAAAACAAAAAGTTTTCATTAAAATCTGACTAAATCAACCTTTTCATTATAACCGAACATTATAAAAAATATTTTAAAACCCCACCTTTTTGGCATTAAATAACCCATTAACTCCTATCGGTCAAGATGATAGTAATCTTGTTGGCTATTAAGGAACTTACCGGGGAAAGACACCAACCACAAGTACCATTGCGCTGAATGCACGACCCACAAGTCACCTCTCTCTTGCAATCATTGGCGGATGCTGCAAATGCAAAGAAAAGATATTGTAAAAACAGAAGCATAAACAGTCTCTAAAGCCAAATAAAAGGACCTTATGAAAAAAACAAAACAATTATCGAAACCAATTTCTAATCTTACCCTATAATTAAAGAAAACAGAAAACTATGTTTCCGCAAAGAAACGAAAATAATTAAATCTAAAGACAACGAAATTATAAAAAAAAATGATTGTTTTCATGGAATCCTTATAAACAGTTGACTGTAAATATTAGCGTCGATTAAATTCTATAGGTTGCTATATGTTTTTATACCGTCTTTGCAGGTATAAAAGCAATTGATAAACCTAATGTCAGCTTGTCAGAATGAGAAACAGTTTCCCCGCTTAAAATGTGCGTTACTAACTGAAGATGCCAGAATTAAGCAAATATAAAGATTTAAATATCTAGGAAGTGTTTTTAAAAAAAATGTGTGGCACCGAAATCCGAAGTCACACTGGAATAAGAAAATATCTCTTCCGAAGTCTAAAAGTTTTAGAAAAATTTCGTTAGAAGCAAAAAGGTATTACGCTACTGCTATGTAATCAATCCACCAATATGGCAGTAAATGCAGGTCAATATCCTTGCAGATGAAGATGAAACTTGAGGTAAGAAAAATGTCATTCTATAGAAAGATAGTGTGAATACTATGGATAGAGGATATAAATAACGCAGAGTTTCCGGAAAATAGAAATGAATAGAAAATTGTAAAGAATCTGAAAGAGGCCGTTCAAATTTCTAGAGCACATAACGAAGTACGAAGGCTTGGAGAATTTGAGACTCACAGGATATATTAGATAAAGGCAAGAGGGGAAGATGGAAAAAGCTAATAAATTATGCAACGAGCTTGTGTTTGTGGATGACATAATAAAAGTGGTAGCGATAGTAAAAAGACAGTTACTAGTTAGAATAATAAAGCATAGGAAGTTATGGGGAGCCATGATCCCTCCTATTCTTAAAGAAGACACCACAGAAAAACAAACAAATGAATGAATCATTTCCACTATTATTTTATTAGCCCTCTGTAAAAGACGAGACAGGTTGAAAATATATGTTCGAATAATTAAAAAATTCAAGATAATTGATATTTATTTCGTTTTTACTAAATATTCAAATACATCATCCAAGGAACACTCGAGGTAGATTTCTTTTTACAAAATGTTGCATAGACATAAGATGGGGAAAGGGTAAGTGGAAGGAGAAGGTAAGTGCTGATTGTGATGAAACAGACGATAAATAATAGATTGTAGTTTTCGGGTAAGCATCCTCACGGGAGCCGGTTCTATAAAGTCGCAGCTTTTGCAAAGACGTTTCGCGAATGGAACTTCTTTATTACTCTTTGAAGAACAAGAGAATGAATATGATTTGCGCCTGCATATATGACATGACGGATTTTAGTTGTAAAGGTCTGAACTGATGGAACTGAGGGATGTAGCTCATCAAAACATTTTCCATGAAAACACCGACAGAACAATTTTGAATCTCTGGAAGATGGCTTTTCGGGTGGAAAATGATTCATTGCCTACAGGGATGTGTAATTTCTTTTGTCAAGACTGAAAATAGTGGACCGGGTATCTCTAGTCCAGATAGTCCGGGCAGCGATACTCAATTTTTTTTGTCTGATCTGTCTCTTGCAAAAGTGTCAGGTACTTTCTGAAGAGTTAAAATTAAAATATATACGAATTGAATGAAAATGATTTAAAAGATATGCTTGTGTGTTAAATATAACACCTCTGGTTCTCCAACGATGACGATCGTCTATACAGACAACGAGGAACACATATATATAAATATAAGCTTGTATCTTTATTTTTCATTAGTGGCGATTGTATGGAGAAGGATGTAACCAGACAGAATCACGTACATACGAGGAAGTTGTCGGGAGTCGTTGACTTGCAGGAGCTGTCTTCTCTTTTCTCTGAATTCTCTCGATATTCTGATTTCGAACTTAAAACCCCGAACTTATATAAGCTGAAATTTCCACGCATATTTGCCTTCTCGGGTTTTTGCTTAATTGTGTCATCTATGGCCATGCACGTATGTCAACCATTTTTACCGGCTATTGCCTTTGATGTCATCACACATTTATCGGTCATTGTTCATATTTTCTGCCTTTGATGTTGTTCAAACTTTTGTCGATCCTATTTGTGTTTTATACCTTTGATGTTGATCATATTTTGGTCGATCATGGATTTTAATGTCAATAATATTTCTGAAAGATCACAGAAATATATTACATTAGGTACATCTACTCATTTTCGATACGTAACTTTTAAAATGATTTTTTAAAAATAAAAAAATTTTAAAATTTTTTTCATTTTTTCGGTCATTTTTGAGCGATCGACACATTTCTAAGCAAAAGTTAATTCTCGGTTTTAGAAATTTGGCAAAAATAAAATATACATCTGTGACACGTTAATTTTGAAACAATAGATTTAATGTTAAATTAATTTGATTTACGCGAGTATTCCTTATTTTATTTATAGCATGTAATTTAGAAAACTATTTCTTAAACACAGAGTGTTGATCTTTCTGAACTTTCCACGTATAATTGGGCATGTGATGACAGACAGACAGATGCGAGATAAGTGCATGGCGAACAGAATAGACAAAATTATTCAAATTCTTTTGTAATGGGAAGAAACCGTGAAACACATCATCTTTTAATGTACACACAGAAATTACTATGCAAAAAAATTAAAATGCACGAAAAAAAAAAAAGAAATTATTTTAAAAATACGAAGACTCGACGATTTATATTAAACTCTTAAATTTTTTAATTAGTAAATATACTTTTCACTTAACGCTAACACATCTTTGAAGTATTTTAAAATATTTTTGAAACTTTATAATTCATTATAATTAAAAATATGAAAACAATTCTTTTAAAATTTCATTATTAATCAAAAACAATTTCTTCAGATTATAATGTCTTAAAACATATAGTATTTATTAAAGCAATTAAAAGATTATCAAATTAAATAATGTCATAGTTTCATTGCATTTTTTATTTTACTATTGGGAGCAGATTTTCGGAAAGAGAGGCAAATTTTTTCAAAAAATAATAGATGATTTACATTCCTCAATGAGTCCTGCGTTTAACTAAAAAATCATCTACCACAACAAAAATTAATTTCTTAAAATTTCATGAATTTACGTGGAATAACTGATGCAAAAATATTTTACTAAGATTTTTTAAAAGTAGTAATTTCAAAATTAATTTCATTCATTTGTGAATAAGTCTTGAAAGTTTCATTGAAATCTGACAATTATTTGATTTTTACAAGAATTTCCAAACTAATGTGTTTTTCATCGAAACAAAAAAAACGAGTTACGTCATATTACGTTTTTCATTGTAAACTCTTGTAACGATTTCTTTACCCACTAACTAAAATCAAAACAAGATTCTTTACCAAAATATCGAACTTGTTAGAAGAAATAATTTTTTTTTAAATAATTAAAAATGCTTTGATCTTTATTCTTTTCTCTTAATTTCTTAAACACAGTGTTGATCTTTCTCACCTTTCACGTATAATTTGGCATGTGATGACAGCCAGACAGATGCGAGATAAGTGCATGGCAAACAGAATAGACAGAATTATTCATTTTTTTTTCATTGAAATCTGAAAATAATTTTATATTTGCAAGAATTTCCAAATTAATGTGTTTTTTATCGTAAAAAGAAAACAGTTACGTAATATTACGTTTTTCATTGTAAACTCATGTAACGATTTTTTTACCCACTAACTAAAATCAAAACAAGATTTTTACCAAAATTTCGAACTTGTCAGAAGAAATTATTTTTTTTAAAAATAATTAAAAATAATTTGATTTTTCCTCTTAATAATGACATAAACATTTTGATGAAAAAACTTTTTATTCCGTTTGAGACTTTTTTCTTCATACTATGCTGTTTTTTTATCGGTTTAGTGGAGGCATCTTTATTATATGTGTAGCTAATCAGTATTTCATTGATTCGTTTTTTACGGTTTATCAACTTTTCGTAGATTATTTAAAGCCAGAAAATATCTTTAGAGTGTAAAAATTTATTTAATTAAGCCATAGTAGACTCATAGCATTTTTGCTGAAGTAAATCTATCAAACTCGACTGAAGCTTTATCAAAACATTCCCAGATGTATAAATTTCTGCGCTTGCTTAATTTTAGTATCCCCGATATGTGGTTGAGCTTTTGGGGTCCTCTTTTTGCTAATGACGATGCATTTTCTTAAAGTTTGCGCTTAGCCCTTTCTCGTCACTTTCTCTTGCTACCGTCTATAGGAGGTCCTGTATTTTCTTTTCCGTGTCTGTTATCAGCACTGTATCATGTGCGTACCTTATATAGTACAGATGGGCTGCCAATGACGAATCCTGGGATGACTTCTAACTCTCTCAGAATGGCTTCACTGTACAGGTTGATCCGGTGAAAAGACACATCCTTGTCTTACACTGTGTCTGTTTTGGCATATAGGCTGAATTCATTTCTTGTCCGTATGCAGGTGGTTTACTGCCAGTATCAGTCAGTTAAGTGCCATACGTGGTACACACTTGGGCGATCATGTCTCGAAAGAGACATGACTGACTGGGCAGAAGATTATCCCGCAGGAGGTTGGCATTACTTTCTGCGGTAGACTGGTTGCCAGTCAAGACTATAGAACCCAATCCGTCCTGTTATTTAACCCATAACTGGAGGGAAGAGACGGGTTAATACCTTTCCCAAGGGTATTTGCGCATAAGTGAATGCGAAGAATTCAACTGGAATGCGAACCCGGCTCCCCGATTTCTCGATTCCGAACCGATTTCTACTGCACCACAACGCACATTCTTTCCCGGATATGTCAAGGTTGTCGAGCATCTCTAGCAGGTCTTTGTATTTGTCGAACGCCTTTGTGTAATCTATAAAGCACAGGTACACTTCCTTCTTCTATAGCTGAGAGAATAGATGGGTCCATGTCTTTCTCAATAGTATTTGCTCGTAAATGAATGTCATCGCAGATGAAAAAAAAAATGAACTGATGCGACAAATGTTCTATCGGGAAATGTTGAGATTACCAGGGATAAAGTCTGTGACATAGAAAAGGTAAAGAAAACAGAAAACAGAAACTACAAAGTAACTCTTGATAGCAAGCAGAAAAAGTCAATGAAGAAAGAAGGCTTGGAGTATATAAAGTAGGGGAATACAGCGAGTAAACTACTTGAGGCTTTCGAGTAAACAAACAACAGAACAAGAATCCCAAACCTAAAGAGGAATAACAAGCAGCAAGATCAACAAAATGAGAGAAAGTTGTGGAGAGCCATGATCGCTTTGTTTTTTATATTGCTAAGTTTATTTTATAATTAAGAGTATGAGTCTTATTCAGTCAGTTAAGTGTCATACATGATACACGCTTTGGGCGATCATGTCTCGAAAGAGACATGTACTGACTGGACAGATTATCCCGCAGTACGTTGCCATTGCTTTCTGCGTTAGACTGGTTACCTACCAAGGATATAGAACCCAATCTATCCTATTATTTAACCCATAACTGGAGGGAAGAGACGGATTAATATATTTCCCAAAGGTACTTGTGCGTAAGTGAATGCAAAGAATTCAACTGGAATTCGAACACGGCTCCCCGATTTGTCGTTCCGAGTCAATATCCATTGCACCACAACGCACATCCTGTGAATCTTATTAATTTGATTAAAAGCGACACCAACGTGGGATCTAGCCGTTCACTCCCTCAAACACAATGTGACCCAAAGCTGAAAGAGTGTTTCATACGTATATCAAACCAGAGGTAATCAACATTACTGCGTTGTGTATTTTTTATGCATGAGAAATAGGATTAAATCATGAACAAACTATCCTTGTTCTGATTTGAATGAAGTCCTTTCCGTGTGTCACGTTTCAGGTTTCTTGAAGGACTTAAGACCTGGGAACAACTGTCCTATTTTTCTTTTCTTTTTTTTTTCTTTTTTTTTTTTTGTTAGCAGTCGGTAATAATTGGACGACTTGGTCATGCTGGATAATTTATGCTAATCAATGTACACGTCTTGCATCAGTTAAATAAGATTTGGGTGCGAGGAAGTTAATGATAGGGAGAGGTAAACTAGAAGAAGCATACCTGTGTAAAGGAAAACAGGAAATTAGACGAACATTTTCCTTGCTAGATAAATTTCTATTAAATAAAGCACAGAAAGTGTATTTTGATTTGAAAAGGTGCATCGAAATGTATAATTTCATAGGAAATATCACGCATCAATTAACAGGTTCCGGTTTTCTCAACGGTCTAAGAAAATTTAAGGTAGACTAGTGGTTATCATGTTGGCGAGTAAGTTAACAAAAACTGGGTTTGAGACATTGCTCAAGAGATTGTTTTCATCAATAAGAAAATAAGTTATTTTTTCATCTTTTATTTTTTATAATCATATCGCTCCACTGATGCGCAGGGAGTTACACAGGAGGAAAGTTATGAGAAAGAGTGACAGGTTATAGGGAGTGTCAGGAAGTGGGTAAGAGAAGGGTGAAAATACTGATGAGAGTGGAGTAGACAGAGAACGGAGCATGAGAGAGAAGATGCAGGTTAGTGAGATAGGAGATGACATTGTTTTATAATCATATCGCCCCAAACAAGGCATTTTATTGCCACTGTTTCGCAGGGGGTTACATAGGAGGAAAGTTATGTGAAAAAGTGACAGGTTATAGGGGGTGTCAGGAAGTGGGTAAGAGAAGGATGAGAATACTGATGAGAGTGGAGTAGACGGAAAACGGAGCATGAGAGAGAATATGCAGGTTAGTGAGATAGGAGATGACATTGTTTTATAATCATATCGCCCCAAACAAGGCATTTTATTGCCACTGTTTCGCAGGGGGTTACATAGGAGGAAAGTTATGTGAAAAAGTGACAGGTTATAGGGGGTGTCAGGAAGTGGGTAAGAGAAGGATGAGATTACTGATGAGAATGGAGTAGACGGAAAACGGAGCATGAGAGAGAATATGCAGGTTAGTGAGATAGGAGATGACATTGTTTTATAATCATATCGCCCCAAACAAGGCATTTTATTGCCACTGTTTCGCAGGGGGGTACAGAGGAGGAACGTTATGTGAAAAAGTGACAGGTTATAGGGGGTGTCAGGAAGTGGGTAAGAGAATGATGAGAATACTGATAAGAGTGGAGTGGACGGAGAAAGGAGCATGAGAAAGAGGATGCAAGTTAGTGAGATAAGAGATGGCTATTGGCTTTACTTTTAAATTCTGGGAGAATGTATCTGTTGAGGAAAAGAGTTTTACCGATTCTATTTAAGACCAAGATGTGCGTTGTAAAGTGTTAAATATCGGCTTGGGATAAGAGCCGGGTTCAAATTACAGTCAGGTCTTTTACATTCACTTACGCGCAAATACCTCTTTGGAAATCACCCCTACCTCTAGTTATGGGTTGAATATCAGGACAGACTAGGTTCTAGAGACTTGGCTGGAGATCAGTCTACTGCAGTAAGAAATGGCAACTTACTGCGGGGAAAATCAGCTGCCTAGTTAGTCATGACTCGAAAGAGACATGATCACTTAAATGTGTATCAAGTATGGCATTTAACTAACTGGCGTCCTGCGTATGACGATAAATTACATCCGGCAGCAAGACCTTGAATGGGGAGGATTTAAGGAGCGTGAAACCACCTCTTAATTGCTGTTGTTCCCAGGTGCACCCTTATCCGGGGTGATAGCACCTGTTAGGGTTCAAATTATAGGCAAATAGTTACCTCCACAAAAAAATAACTGACTCAAAACCTTACGAAAGTATAAAAATATGTTTTATATCAAAAATACCTGCAGTACGTTGTTGTCCTACAATTTAAAAAAAAATCAAACTGTAATCCAAAATATAACTTCAGCAAAACTAAAACAAAAAATGCACATGCCTCTAGTAATTATGTTCAGAAAAACCGAGTATCATTTAACATGTATTCAATTGTAAAAGCAGAATATAGTATTACGAGTGTACCCCTGCGGTAAAATTGACGGCAAAATATTTGAGAGAATTATTATATATACAGATTGTCCATAAAGTTCGTGTTCACTTTAAAAAAATTATAACTTTATTTGTATTTGCGATAGAAATAATTTGTAAAAAGGATTAGAAAGAAGTAAATCTATATGTTTTTGAGGTTTTATTGAGATTTTATTTAAGTTCCCACATGTCCTCCATCATTAGCAATATAAAGGGTAATACGATTTTACAGTTCACGGAAAACACTTGCCAACTGATTTGCAGTAATGCCTGAAATCACATTAGTTATTTTAGCTTTCAAATCTTTTTATGAACTAGGTTTCGTTGCATACACAATTGTTTTCACATGAAAAAAAAATCTAATGGAGTCAAATCTGACGAACGTGGAGGCCAATAAAATACTCCACCCATTCCGATCCATCTGTTTACTTATCTAAAAATTGGCTTTGTTTGTGAATTTCATTCGTGTAAAATTTTCTGTACAATAAAGACGGAAGCTGATGATGGCTCGCCTGAAATAGGCCCATACTTCCGATTTACCATGAAATAATGTGTCTGCCTTAATTTTTCCTTATATTTGCTTTATATATATATATATATATATATATATATAGAGCTCTCTTAGAGAGTTATCCTACCACTTTATGTACAGGACACTCCTTTGGATTCTTCTATATCTACACCGCATGCTTATATATATATATATATATATATATATATATATATATATATATATATATGTACAACTACGTGTATGTATATTTGTGTGTAGATATGTTTGTATATCCGTGTATATATATCTCTTTTCTTGTTTATGAACGCATATGTACGTATGATTCTTGTGAGTGTTCTAGTATTTATCTGTGTGTATTTATTCCTATCGTTGTCTACGAGTAGATACATGTATGTGGTTTTATTCTGTCTATGATACTTTGTGGATTTTAAGTTGCGTACTTTTTTTTCTGCTTTTGAATTTGCGTGCAATTATATATTTGCACTGGAGTATGATTGTCTTTGTCTTGACCTTCTTTAAACTTTCCAGGCCCATGCCATCTTAAAGAATTCGGCCTTATTCAATATGTAGCGTTTACAGACGTTTTCTAAACATAAATTTAACGGATAAATTGACGTCGCTAAAAATAAAATTTAAAAAATCGTGTATTTATATATATGTGCGTATATGTGTCTGTAGATGTGTATATACTAGTATATGTATGCATGCGTGTTTATGTCCATAAATGGATATCTATATATTTGTGTGTGTCTATCTTTTCCCCTGTTTCATATTTGAATAATTTTACAATAATCTAATTCTAATGCCTTGTTAAACTGAGAATTTAAAATTCGTAGTCTCTAACATTAATTCGTAATAAATATATGTTTTTAAAAATAAATTTTTATTTCTATTGTGAAGTGAAACTAATAGTCAATTTGTCATACCGATCTCTATTTTAATTAAATATTAACATTACTGCACCAATAAACTGATTTTAGAATCTCTTCTTATGTTCTTAAAATTAGAAATTACTTGTATTTTGATTGGTCAGCACAAATTAACAATGTCTCCCTGACTGAGCGTGCTGGTTAGTTTTGAAACATTTTAAAACTCTTTAACTTGAAATGAGCGCCATAATTTGATAAGACACAAGTATTATCGAAACAAAATACATTTGTATTGATATTATAACATATTTATGTTATAAATTCTAAAAACAATACATATATATATATATATATATATATATATATATATATATATATCAGCATGCGGAGTAGATAGAGAAGAATCCAAAGGAGTATCCTGTACATACAGTGTTAGGATAACTCTCTAAGAGAGCTCTAAATATATATGTATATAAATACATAAAGAGCAAATATAAGAAAAATTAGGGCAGACATGTTATTTCATGGTAAATCGGAAGTATGGGCCTATTTCAGGCGAACCATCATAAGCTTCCGTGTAAAATCCTTTGTACAATAAAGACGGAAGCTGATGATTGTTCGCCTGAAATAGGCCTATACTTCCGATTTACCATGAAATAACGTGTCTGCCCTAATTTTTCTTATATATATATATATATATATATATATATATATATATATATATATATATATAATATTTATTTAGAATTTACGCAGAAAGCTCAGTAGTAAGGTTAGTCGAATTATATCCCAGCTTGAAGCTAAACAGATAATCTATTTGCACTGAAGAACGGTGATACAATGAAACAACCTTGTCTGCAGATGATTATATATATATATATATATATATATATATATATATATATATACAAATAAATACGCAAAATGTTTTTATTATAATAGAGCGGATATATATATATATGTATATATATATATATATATATATATATATATTAACGATATAAGTATTGCAAAAAAATAAAATAATAAGGCACTGTTTAAATAGCAAACACGTGGCAAAAGCTTTTATAACTGGTAGTAAAGTTTAATAACTGGTAGTAAAGAGAATAAACTGAACTGACGCACCCTTGCCATACACAACTATCTTTATTAGAATACAGTGATGGGCTTATTACGCTTTTTTTTTGTAAATAATTTGTCGAAATTTATAACATACCATTTATAGATCAAATACGTTTTACGCCCTGAGCATGCAAATTGATTATAAAGATCTTAGTTTCTTATCAAATATATTATATGCGCCTTGAGCACCTCGACACGGTATAATGTTTAGTAAGCTTGACACGCTAGAACCTATTACAACTGTGTAGTGAGTTCGATCCCCACTGGGTACCCCATACGTTCGGCCTTGTGTCCCATCTAAACTACATTTGGAAAATCAACTATTATATCCTGGTATTGTAACAGTTATCAGAGTTAAATAGTAAACAGGAATTCAAATCATGCCACCTCTCTGTGAAACTAATCTTACAATCCCTCCTCTTCTGATTTCTGGCTACCGTCTTCTCCATAGGAAGGAATATAATGTCCACATGCACAGCCTGGCTAGGGAATTCTCTCTTGAATCTCCAAGCCATTCTACGTATCTCTCTGTTTAATTCAGTTAGCTATTTCTTCTTTCTGTGCTGCTCCCCTTCCTCTTTTGACTCTTGCGTGCTAGATAGTATTTCGGAGAATATAGACAAGGCCATTTCCCTACATCTGTTTGCAAATATATTTCTGTTCGGTGACTTTAATACCTATCAGGCCAAGTGGTTTAATCAATGTCCCTGATCTCATTAGCATCCAAACACTCAATCTCTCACTTGCCCACGCGTTTCCCCGGTAACCCTGAAGGACACGCTTCTCTTTCTAGATCTCTTCTATCTCTGATTCATGTCATGCTATGCAGCTCTGATAATGTTACAATCGCCACCTCTGTGTCTCTGCTCGTAATGAGGGAAAGCGTGTCCTAAATGATGTAGAGTTAATGTTTGGTGATAGAATGAAACAACTTGCAACATCTTGCAAGTTCGGTTCTAGGGATTACTGGTGGCTATACAAGGGTGTGCTGAACAACAGCAAACCATCAATACCTCCTCTATTCAATATATTCGAGGTCATCACATCCACAGCAGAACAAAATGAATGATTTACTCGCGAATTCTCTAAAAACTCTACAATTGACTTATCTGGAGTACCCACATATGATTTCCTAACCTAGAACTGAGACTCAATTTTTCTGTGCTGGTCAAAAGAGAGCATGCTGCTCTACCCTCTTAACAATTCTATTCATACTTTGATATCTGTACACATCTTTCTGTTTCCTCTTTATCCAGGAACCACTTACCAATGAAATATATTTCTGTTATCAAGGTGTAGATTGGGTCTTGTTCCGTGAATTCCTACGTGACGTCCCTTGGAACAAAGTTTTTAATCTCGCTGTTCAAGACTAGTGTCTCTTCTTGTGTAAAACCCGGCATCGAAGCTTTGATTCCAGCAAGGAAATTCCGAATTAAACCTCGTTCATCTCCTTAATTCTCTTCTGCGTACTCAGTTGCTATTGCCCACTGGAGTCACTTCATCCAGATGAACTGAAGTGACCCATCTAATTACAATAGACGTCTCTTTGTCTCTGCTCGTAACGAATGCAAGCATGTCTTAAATGCAGCAAAGTTATTGTTTGGTGATAGAATGAAACAGCGTACAGCATCTTGCAAGTTCGGTTCTAGGGATTACTGGTGGCTATACAAGTGTGCTGAACAACAGCAAACCCTCAATCCCTCCTCTATTCAATATATTCGAAGTCCTCACTGTTACAGCAGACAAGGTTGAATGCTTTGCTCGTAGATTCTCTTTCAACTCAACGCTTAACTCGTCTAGAGTACCCACACTCGATTTCTTACCTAGTGCAGAGGCTTTACTGAGTGATATATGCATAATCCCGTTTCTGGTTTTGGATATCATTTCTGAATTAGACTCTTGTAAATCAAGCGGAGGTGATGGAAACTCAGCTATTGTCCTAAAATTACGTGCTACTAAGCATGCACCAGTCCTCTCCAAACTCTACAACCATTGCCTCTTTCTTCCTGTTTGTTGGAAGTCCTCACCTCTAGTTCCTGTTTTTAAGAACACAGGTGAACTCTCTGACTCATCTAACTATTGCCCTGTTAGCCTCCTACCGCTTTTCGGCAAAGTATTTGAGGCTCTAATCAATGTTGAAGTGGTTAAACACTTCATCTCTCTCGACCTATTCTTTCAAAAACAGTATAGTTTCCGTTTCACCAGGTCTACCGCTGATGTTCAAACGGCTATTACTGAATATGTTTAGGTGCCTCTTGATAAAAATGGCGAAGCTAGAGCTGTGGTTCTAGATATCACAAAAGCGTTTGACAAAGTTTGGCATGCTGGCCTTCTGCGCAAGCTCCAGAGCTACAATATTACTAGACAATCAATCGTTCCTATCAAATCGTGAGCTGAAGTATGTTTTGAACGGGCAAGCCCCGAAAGCGGATGTCTCTCAAGATTCTATCCTTGGTCATATGCTGTTTCTGATCTTCATCAATGATAATCGTGATCTCATCAGTTTCGAAATAGTCATCTACGAAGATGATACTACCATTTACTTCCATCTCAATAGGAAATCTGCCAAGTCTGACAAAGTAAACCTGGTTGCTACTCTTGAAATAAACCTCCAATCAGTGGTTAACTGGGAGAGAAAATGGCTTTTAAATATTAATGCTACCAAAACAAAACTGCTCTCCTTTAACCATCATAGACACCTTCCTGCCCGCCATCAGCATAGCTGATGCAAATCTCCTTCCGATCAACATACTGCGCCACCCTAGCCTTACTTTTTCAACCAATCTGAAGTGGAACGACTACATCCAATCGATAACTGCGTCTACTGCATCGAAGATTAGGGTACTGCACTGTGTCGGGCTAGGTAGCTTTTCACACCAGAATCCATCTTGCACATTTAAAAATCTACCATTCATCTGTGCATTGAATACTATTGCCATATCTGGTCGGGTGCCCCTGCTATTCCTCTCGAGATTCTTAACAAAATTCAATTAGGGATCTGCAATGTAATCGATACTGACTTAACATCTCGACTTCAGTCGTTTGGCTTCCCTCTGTCTTTTCTACAAATATTTTCATGACAACTGCTTTGATTCTTTTTTCTTTGGTGCCACCACCATATGAATTGAAGTGCGGTGCTAGATTAGCTTCTAGGTCCCACCCTCTTACCGTTGAAAAAGTTAAATGCCACCGCTACTTCTACTCCAATAAATTATTTTCTCCGATTTCCCGCCTGTTAAACTTCTTTCACTTTATTTGATTCTCTGATAGCTACAGTCTCTAAAAATGTAAATGCAACGTCAATTACCGTCTTCTATTTTCTTGATTCCGGTTCATCTTTTATCCTTTCTTCTATAATCTTTATATCAAGTCTTTTCTGTCACTGTAACGCCCCCCACCAGGCGAATTAGTGGCTGCCCCACCTTTCTTGGGGTGAAATGATTTAAAACATATAATTGAAAACAAGTAAAGATTTATATGTGCAATAGAAAGGATTTAAATTTTTTAATATTACATTTTTAACGGCATGGTTGAATAAACAATTCATAAAAGTTCCATTGGACATAAAGTGGAGGATTGATTTTCTATTATTAATAGTAAAATGTATATGCTAAGAATTGATAGACATTAGCAAGATAATTACGAAAGTATACATTTAAAACGTTGCATCTGGATCTTTTCTGTGAATTCACACAGAAATTTTAAATTGAGTGCGCGATTTCTAAGTGTGGGGTTTGCATCGAGCTTAGCTCGATAAACTAGCCACAATATTTTTTTAAATGTAAAAAAATTCCTTGCAAGTACCTTGAATATCTTCCACACTTACGAAATGTGGATAACTCTCTGATTTTGAGTAATTTTTCATTATGAGAATTAGTGTTGTTGCGAGGCAAGGTAAAATAATCGATATATTAAAATTTATAATTTCAAAAAAAGAGACAAAAATTAAATAGTAAAACAAACTTTGATTTAAAATTTTTAATTTCTCATAATGAATTAATATTTTTGATATGTAACTTTACATTTTGGGGGGTGAATTTACTGAAAAAAACACTTTTTCTTTAAATAGAACCAACGGCTTAATACGATTACTTTTGATGGCATGAATAAACATTTTGCAAACTAAGGCTTAAAATGAAACACTTACCTGAAGAGACAAAAAATGTGATAATTAGAAAAACTCCAAATTCAATGATTTTCATTATTCACAATAAATATTTCAATTTGATGTGTCTTAGGAGAAAAAAAAACGCTTAGTGTTGGATCGTTCAATGAATTTACGCCTTTAAATTAGGCTTGTTATTAGCAGGTCAGTTTACGCCTTCTGCAAGTAGTGCTTTTCGACAACTCAAAGTGGCTAGAGTTTATTTTTGTAAATACGCAACGAGGTGTCGGCACTAAGTAGCAGTTTTAATATCGTCTCTTTTTTTTCTTTCTCTCTCTCCTTTTTTTTTTTTTTTTTTGCTTGAATAATCTGTTTCTTTCTTTTTCTTGTTTTACAGGCTTGATTTTTCTTAAGTTGAAAGTAATCGTCATATAGTGAAGAAACTGTTGTCCACGACTATTTGTATTTTGTTTCTCGGGTTGTTGTCATTTCTTGTGATGCTGTCTTCACTGGGGAAAGTCTGGCCTCAATAGAATGTATCTTCAGAATCTGAAAATCCAAGCAAAAATAAATGTAATGATTTACAAGTGAAATAACTTGATTTGTGGGTTTAGGGTCAGCATTAAAATTATTAGGGTTAGGGTCATTTGATGATAGGCGATTGAAGATAGGTTGGTTGGTTGTTTTTTTAACGGCATATCAACACCTCTATGGGTTTTTTTTAATGTTGAAATCTAAATACTGAATACAACTTTATGGTTTCAACTAAACCTATTTTAGACGAAATAGTATGCCTTCAGCTCAGATAAAATGTGTTGTTAGTAATTCTACTATAAAATATATTGGTGATCATTTTGTTTAAAAATGTACTGTTGGTAATTTTTATATAAAAATATATTTTTATAATTTTAGAGTGTTTTGCTTTTGATTATTTTCACCATTTGCTCATTGGTGGGACCCTAACAGGTGCTACAACCCCAGGTCTG
Organism: Ascarosepion bandense; assembly: GCA_037127315.1. NCBI lineage: Eukaryota > Metazoa > Mollusca > Cephalopoda > Sepiida > Sepiidae > Ascarosepion > Ascarosepion bandense. Next base: position 2,771,214 of record JBBBDQ010000763.1, read on the forward strand.
GGTGGACATTTGAGTAACAGCAATTAAGAGGTGATTCCACTCTTCAAAACTTCCAAATCGCCCGATCAGAGGCCTTGCTAAAATTAAATAAGCCTAAATAAACTTCTTTCCGCTCTCACAACAGAATTTTTTATGATTGCTCATCCAATAAAAGGCTCAAGAGCCATTCAAGATAGAGTTTCTAAATAGAGATGCTGTAAAGACGTCCAGGTAGCGAGCATGTGTTGCATATTATGAGGATAGATAACGGTTGACCTTCGACTTGAAGCGGTTAAAATTGTAATTAATAGGGTAGCACTCACTCAGAAGAAACTTCCACATTGCAACAGTTCTATGGAGGTATCTGTCAGATTGAAACTTTCTCCTCATCAGTGGAATATGAAAGGATTGATTGTGAGTTGATTCAGTATAAAGTTTAATTATAAATTTTTCCACCGCCGGAGTACAAAGTACGATTTCTGGTAAGCGAGGAAAATAGCGGGGAAAAAACATCGGCTGACAGCGTCGCGTAGTGGAGGGGAAAATCAGTCTCAGACATTGGCACGCAACTGTAACATACAGAGGGTACAAATCAGATGATCATCTGAGCAATGACACTACGACCACATCCGGTCACGCGACTGATCATGACGAAGACAAAGTGTTTTAAAGAAAAATTAACTAAACATAAAGTGGGGGGTCAGTTTTATATTAGTAATAAACCAGAGCTATATGCCGTGGACAGTTCGTTCCGTAAACGTTGGTTTCGACAGAAATAAAGATGGGTGAATGTTTCAGGAAATAATCAAATATTCCAGGATACGATGATAAATTACAACCGGCAGCAAGGCTACTGATCGGAAGATTGGAGATTTTGAGGACGATGGAACCACCTCTTAATTATGTCGTTCGCAGGTCTACCTGTTAGGGTCTAAGCGATTCACAAATAATGAACGCCTAGACAAAAAATATAAAAATACATTTCTAAAGTAAAAATACGAGCAATGCATTTTTATACAAAAATTTACAAACAATCACACATACTTGTAGCAATTTCAGTTAAAACCATTTAAAATACTACCAAACAACCAACATGAACACATTCATGTATTTAATCCATATAATATCCAAACATTTCTTAAATCAAACTGTATTCTAAAATATCTTCTCTGTTATAATAAAAAAACGTTTATATATATATATATATATATATCCTTCCTGTCACGCTTGTGAAGAGAGAGAGAGACAATAGCGAGGTAGTGTCGAATCAGTTCATTCTACCAGTGATGAAAGATCTTGCGATGTGTTTTCTCTTTATCAGTGCCTTATTATTTAATTTTTTGCAATAATTATGTCGTCGAGTAATATATATATATATATATATATATATATATATATATATATATATATATATATATGGTAATATTTTCAATACAAAATTATACTAGAAATAGTTTATTGCAACACAATAGCCGCTTTATTTCGGTACCAAAGTTTTTTTTATAAATTTATAATAAAAATATTATTACCATATATAATGCTCTACTATGTATCGAGCACTTTTAATAAAATAAATCACTACAAGCATTGGACTATTTACGCTCTCACATCCTGATTGAGCACTCTGGAGGAATATAGATTTTGTAAAAAAAACAATAGCTACTCTAGCATATACGCATCGTTCATTCAGCAATGAATTAGAACACTCTCAGCTATTGGGCGTGTATGATAACATTCACGCTAAAAAGTCTGCCTCCTTCTACCGAGCGCCCATAGCTCAGAGGTAGAATCGACGACTGACGCCAATTTGGTCGGGGTTCAATTATGTGTAAAAAAGCAATCGGCTGTCTGACCGTACTGATGAGCTGTGATACAGCGAAACAAATCTGTCTGCGGATTACTATATATATATATATATATATTCCTTCTGTCACTCTCAGGGGGCTTAGATTATTTTTATGCCTTAATGTAAGATACTCAATAGTCAATCAATATATATGTTGCCATCATGTTTACGTTACGAGCTTACTCGTAAAATAAAACACACATATCAATGCCTCTAGTATATATTATATCCTCACAAACATGTATATACACAAAAGCTGAGTATCAGTTACCATGTATTCAGTTGTGAGAGCATAATAAAATTTTCATTTCTTCTAAGCTACCAAGAAAATTAAATTTCATCATTCAGTAACCCATAAGGAGTTGATATGTCATTAAGCAGACAAATCAATCAATCAATCGAAATAATTTGTTTTTTTTTTATGTCCATAAAAAATGCACCTTTTTGTTGTAAAATATAATTTGTAAATCATACAAATAAATTTACCCAAAAACCGAGTCACTGAGAATAGGAAAATAACTAATAAGCAACATCATCATAATCATTCCAAAAACCGGATGTGGTCGTAGGATCACTGAGCAGCTGAGCACATTACCAGCTTCCGCCAAATAACTTTACTACATTCTTACGTAATGTGTCTTGTGCAATTAGGCCTTTCGATGCACAACCGTTTTCAGATAAAGCCACAGCCGATGTCCTCCAAACTGAAATCTCGCTTTGGTCACGGACACATAGCCGTTGATTTCATCAGGGAATCCTTTATCCCTTGCCGTTGACTTCAGTCAAGCAAGCCCTCCACCCAGCAATACTCTGTCATTACCAAACAAGCTGCATACATAGCCACGTAAACCAGTCTACCCTATTGTACTTAAATAGCCTTTGATTCTACAATTATTTTTTTGTTATGTTATTCTATCAGAAAGAGACATGACTGACTGGGCAGAAGATTATCCCACAGTAGTTTGCCATTACTTTCTGCAGTAGACTGGTTGCCAACCAAGGCTATAGAATCCAATCTGTTCTGTTATTTAACCCATAACTGGAGGGAAAAGACGGATTAATACCTTTCCCAAGGGTATTTTCGCGTAAGTGAATGCAACGAATTCAACTAGAATGCGAACTCGGCTCCCAGATTTCTCCTTCCGAGCCGATATCCACTGCACCACAACGCACATTCAACTAATTCTATATTCTATAACTAATAATAAAAATAACAGACAACAAACACTTACAGTTATATGCAGCGATGGCTTGACTACTGTATATCGACCATGCTTAGGAAAAAATCGTAATTCTTTAAATAAGTTTGTTTGTCGATGTAGCCGTAAAAAGAATTTCTCTGATGTCCCCAGGACATTTATGAGTAATAATAGTTTGATGGCTCGCACTTGAAGCGAGAACAGCTATTGAAGCTTTCCTGTTTTTAAATAGCTTTGTAAGATCAAGATTTTTTAAAAATGGGATTAAATAAGATGGCAGTTGATATTTCATTTTCGGTTTTGGTGGCTAGAGTTATCAGGGAAGCATATGAAAGAAAGGTAGTTCCACAGGCAAAAAGTCCGAGAAAAGAATTTAGTAGAAGTCACGGTTACATTCAGTTATTTCAACGGTTAAAGAGTGGGACCTTGATCCCAGTCTAGGAGCACGCGTAAATTTGTCTAGTCGGGGAGCAGAGAAAAACGATCGTCAGAGAAACTGCTATGGAAATATGTGTAGAAAAGACAGAGGGATGCCACTTCACGTTATTAAAAAAATAATAAAATATTAAGAAAAAATAAAATTCAGTTAGAAATAAAGAAAAGGCAGCTGAACTATCATATAATATCAAAGGTAGTAAATGCTAGACAGTTTCCTCACCGATGAAGATAAGACTTCAAGCAATTGGAGTAGATAGATCTATCTATCGCCCGGTTCACACTCCACCCACATCTATTGAACAGGTTAAGAGGCTCATCCCTTGTTCCCTGTTTAGGATGTGGTTTCCGGCTTTCTCTTTTCCAATCTTTTCACTATTACGTAGCCCCCTGCACATCAGTGGCGTTACTGCCTTGCTCGGGGTAATACGATTAAAAAAAAACCGGAGATGTGGTTCTACAGAAGGATGTTGAGAATACTATGGACGTAACATATAATCACAAAGAAAAAAGTTTTAAGGTAAAATATAAATGTAAGGGATACTCATATTTAGAATCAGTAAAAGACAGTTGAAATTTCTGGAATATATAATGAGAAAAGAAGGCTTGGAAAATGTTACACGCACAGGACATAGAAAATGATAGAGGAAAGCAGCAAATAACCGATATAAAGAGCTTTTGTAAATAGATGGAAGTACGGGGAATAGGAGGTATATTGAACACAAACAATGTTAAAAGCTACCAAGGACAGGAAGTTGGGGAGAGCTATGATTTTTTAAGTCCTGAAGAGACACTTCACAAAGAATTCTTATCGATATTTATATTGTGAGATGTTTTAAAATTTGAAATCCTTCATATATAAATTGAATATATGGATTGAAATACGACATGTTCTTGACTTCATATTGCAATCGGATGTCTAACCGTACTGATGAGCTGTGATACAGCGAAACGGATCTGTCTGCGGATGACTATTTACGCTCTCACACTCTGATTGAGCACTCTGGAAGAATGATAGACTTTGAAAAAACAGTAGCGACTCTAGCATCTACGCATTGTTCATTCAGTAATGAATTAGAACACTAACTACTGGCGAATGTTTACATGATATATCACACGCTAAAAGTCTGCTTTTTTCTACCGAGCTCCCATACCTCAGAGGTAGAATCGCCAACTGACGTCAATCCTTTGTAAAAGCAATCGGATGTCTAATCGTACTGTTGAGCTGTGATACAGTGAAACAGATCTGTTTGCGGATTACTATATATAAAATCATAAACAAAAACACACACCACTTACTTGCTACCTAGGTTTCAACGACCCCAGTCTCCTCAGGCAATAAATTGTCTCTTTAATGTTTGAGGAGACCAGTGTGGACGAAACCTAGGTTGCTAGTAAGTGGTGTGTATTTTGTTCTATTGTTGGCTCTGCATATTCAGTTCTTTTGTTTTGATGGTTCATGAAGACCTTTTTTTATCTACGTCTTCTGGTGCAACTAGCATCTCTTTTACTGGTATATATATTACAATATTACAGGTGTGCTGAAGAGTTCTCGTCACAAAAGTTCGCTCAAAACTAGATAACTGACCAAACACATCAGATTTTGCTCAACCGCAATTTTATTTTATTTGGAGACAATAATAATTTTAATGATAATTAACCTTTAGCTGGAGGGAGATGTGGTGGATTCATACACTTCCCAAAGTTATTAGCGCATATGTAAATATAATGAACCCAACTGAAATTGGAACTCGGGTTTCCGATTAACACTTCTGAGTCATTATCTATTACACTATCCGCACATCAAAACTTACAGAACCTTGTGTTCACAAGCGGTCAACTATCTAAACATTGACCAGGTTCACCGTTGCTTAACTTCTCCTAAACCAATGTTTCAGTGTAATGTGTCCATAAGTCTCTTGCAATCAAACTACCATCTTTATTAGTCAGTCAGTCAAGTGCCATCAAGTACCATCGAAAGAGACGTGACTAACTGGGCAGAAGATTTTCCTGCAGTGGGCTACCGTTACTTTCTGCGGTAGACTGGTTGCTTACCAAGGCTATAGAACCCAATCTGTTCTGCTGTTTAACCCATAGCTGGAGAGAGAAGCGACGGATTAATACCTTTCCCGATAGTATTTGCGCGTAAGTGAATGCAACGAATTCAACTGGAATTCGGACTCTGCTCTCCGATATCCATTGCATCGCATCTACACATCTATTATTAGAGAGAGCAATAATAGTGGATTTCAGAAATAATTAAAAAAAATGTTTTACAAAAAGGATTTTATAAATTTCGACGCTTTTTTTGACGATGGATATCCAATTATTTCTGTACGGAAACAACTTTTTTCATCATGACCATTTTTGTGAACAATTAAAGTGTTTCATGTCTGGACAATGATAGAATAAACTTTAGACTTCGCCAAAATTTTGACCATTATTTTTTATATACTAGCAGTATAGCCCGGCGTTGCTCGGGTGTAATGAAAGCTTTAAAACTAATCCATGGTCCTGGAGCTCAGACTCTTTGGACGTTGGCACGAAAGACTAAAAAGCAATAGTTGTTTCCAATTAAAGCGAAACCGTAGACTGAAAGAAAAATGAATAGATGTTAAGTCAAATTTTGATTTCCTGGTATCGATATCAAATACATTTTTTTTGTCGTAAACTGAATTTTGAAAGCTAAATAAGTCCTCTGAGTAAATGGTATCATGGCTGAGACTAAGAACTACAATTATACCTACTTAGAGCCAAACCCGAAGCAAGAACTAAAATAAAAGGGCTGAAAAAAAAAATACAGACATACAAACATCTTACCTTTTATA